>JAVQJL010074698.1:0-21830 GCA_036024295.1 Nannoperca obscura | reverse complement strand
GTTGGGCTTTGGCAATTAATAACCCCCCCCCCCCCCCCCCCCGGAGATCCCATCATATCTACAGAACAACACTCACACACAAGCCTGGACTTTAAGCACATGCACACTCAGACATGGGTACACACAGACTCATACAGTACGCTCGAGCACAACGTGATAATAAGTTGTTATGATGAAGCAATTACAGAGTGTACTCCAGAGACAGAGCACTGCCTACCTGTATAAACTCTTTCCTCTGGGATGAAACACATGTTTTGAACACAAAATCACTTTGATTGTCGCTGTTATTTCGTTGAATTTTCCAGTGAATACCTTTAAAGTATAATGTAACATAATTGATGCAAATATTACCTTTGTGTGGCTCATAGTGTCCTTTTGTCTAGCCTGTGACAAGAAGACATTGATTACCACATACAGGAACCAATATGGATAAAGTGAGACATATTTTCATGGTGGCTCAACAACCAGCAAAAGCAGCGCTCCGACCATTTGATATTTTCCTGACCTTGAAATTCACTTTGCCTGTCTGTGTGGTATTTTAGTGCTCGGCATAGAGCGCAAAGTGGAGGAGAGGCGCAGACAGGTGGGAGGTTCCTTCATATGACAAAGCATAAAGCGTGTAGCAGGTATTTTGGTGGAAATTGGATCTCTAGACTTGCGCTGAGAATAGACGTCTCAGAACCACATCTGTTTCAGGCGAAACGTCACTTAACTTCCACTTTGGTGATTTTATCTGTGTGTTCATGTCATGCCACTTTGCACCATCCAGACAACTATGATTTCCCGAAAATGCATGTTTCCTTTTGTTGAGCTATTGTTGTCATGCTTCCCTGTGATTGCCACAGCCGTTTCAGAGCTCAGAGTGCATTTACGCACACGAACCAAAATAGCAGGTCCGCTTGGAGACTCCCAAGACCCACCGCTTTGCACTTGTCGTCACACTTGCGGTGTTCAAATGGGGCTCGTTGTGGTCTTTTTTTATGCACTTATCTCTCAAGAAATGTCACATTATGTATTGCTATGCAAAATATATTCAGTAGGGACCATTCCGGTCATTACACGAGCATGTTTATATAACCATTTTATTTGGTTAGTGTTTCTAAGAAAATGTAATCACAGTATTGATACTTTTCTATCTGACCATAACTAATGTTGATTGGTTATTATCAAATTGTGGCTCCTCTCGAAAGAAAGGACATTTAATGTTGAATACTTTGGGTGATTTAGCCTAGCATTAGCAAGGTTACTGGAGTCTTTCTCTTAATTTTCAGTTTACCTATAATTCACTTTTCTTTCGCTCACCCTTCCTTTCTTTGTATAGCTCTGTCGGTACTTACCAATCCTGGCACACACACACATGCACATTACTCTTCCATGTGTACCTAGTTAGATTGTCCTAATTCAGAGTTAAGGGAGTGGGAGAACACACAGCATCTTTACTCAGCCATTAAGTCTTTCTTTTTCACATATGCATAAAGTGACTTTCTGGCAAACAGTAAGTGTGTCTCATGTAGGACATGTAGGATCCATTTGATACTTACAGATCTTCTCCACTCACACGATTTGAGAGTCAGAGTGATAAATGACTGTTTAAATGAGGTTGGACGTTCAGGATTAACAGTCTGTTCTGTTTCCTCACCGTTGCCAAAATAAAAACGCCAGCATCTTCACTGAGCGCCATCCCCAACCCTAATCCAATCTTTATCACTGAAACAGGTGGGCCTTAGTTACCACTGGGACAACTTGAAGCAGAGATGAATATTAATGAATAGATGTCTGTAATTAATGTTGGCATGTCAAAATAAATGTGCATCAACACACCACATCTAATGACCTGATGAAGTAGGATAAACTTACCTCTTGCTGAAGCTAAGATGAGTGGTTTCTTCTGTTCTCTTCTTTTAACTCACACATTTCAATTTTTACTTTCAGATTTCCAATAAATACAATGTAAAAACCAAATCCTCATGTCACCTAATATTGCATTTTGCTTTTCACCCTTTCCTCTTTAACCAAGAAAGTTTCCCAACGAAAATTCTTTACAGAATTTATTAACTAACAATGCATTATACATTCAGCATTGCCTGAAGGTTAGTTAGAAAGAAAAAGGGATCTTATTTTTGTGGTGTGCCTTATTTTATTTTTCCCCTTTTGTTTCAAAGAGAAAAACGCGATTTCTCTTTGATCTAAGGTCAAGCTTATTACCATTGAATTGATTACTTGCGTACAAGAGAAAAAAGGGAGCAATGTAAATTTGTCTTAAATTGGGTGCCCTTCAAAGAACAGAGGTGTTGTTTCTGCTTTTACAACTACAGTGTCTATTGCATTTACAGATGTGCATATACATTTGCATACAGTGGGAGTTTAAAGATTAAATAGGAACTCAAAGAATATGAAAGAAAAAGTGACATAAACCTAGATGTGGAAGCAATTCCATTCTCATAAAGTTGGAGATCTTCTCTTTAGATGAGAAGATTGATACCTCACATCTGTCTGTCTGTTAGGTATGAGGCTAGAGCTTGGAGACTATTAGCTTAGCTTAGCTTAGCATAAAGACTGAAATGAGGGAAACAGCAGCTTGTTATAGCTGGGTTATTGGTACAAGACAATGTGCAACCTATTTGTTTTGCTTATGATATTTAGCCATACAACTTTTTTACAACCATTAAAAAAAATGTTGACAGCAAAGTTCCCCTTTGTCATCCCCTTTACCGTGGAAGCATTCAGTTATACAGAGGAACCCGCCCTTGTTTAATGTATTACAGTTACAGGCCTTGGCAGTGAGTCATTGTTATTCATCAAAGTAAGCAAAAGCCTTATTAATCAAGTTAATCAAGTTGTCTGACAAAGTTCAATAGGTCTATACATGTATTGAGTGATCAAGCTTTCGTCCTGCAAACAATAGCTTTGCATATTGTGCAACAAAGGTGATATTAGAAAATGCCATTGATGGAGTATTATTCCCAGGAATCTTGACAAAATACTTTACACAATGACTGACAGTGCAAAACAGAAAATGTAATGGACCACAACTGCACCAATTAATATTGCAGAGGCCCCATTGATTTCTTAAGATGGCAGCAACCAATTAATCTCCCTTCTGATCATGAAATATCTTTTTTTTGTCACTTCAAAGAATTAACTCTAATCTGTAACATGGGAATTTAATATTCTGAATGTCAACAACAAAAGGATTCAATGAAAGACTTTAATCCATGTCTTTCTCAGTTTGTAATTGCACAGCAAACATCAATCAATTTCATCTCAGTGTTTTGCACATTAGAACCGTGAAATGTTCCCTGAGGCTACATCACGCCACGTATGTTTCTTCCTGTGGTGATTCTTTTGATGTGAGATGAATTGAGAAGGTCACCACCAACATGTGCAAAGGATCCATCAGTTGTCCATTGTTTGTGTCTCTCATCTCATCCTCTTAGCTTTTGTTTCAACTTGTGCCAGATGGTTTAAAGAGAATTCAGATAACATCAAGTTAGTTACCAGTCACAAGGAAGTTGATTTGGAATTTATGCTTTACTATAATTACTTGCTGTTTTGGAGATACAATAAGGTTGAAATAAATGATGTCTAAATAAAATGCAATGTCTTTAGAATTTATAATGTTGGCTTATATTTGGCGAATTACATGTATAAACTGATCAAGATGATATCAAACATAGTGATGATAAGTGCTGATTTACCATCCTTGTTGACATTTTGTAGATCACCTCTTGTACTTGTTAAGCTTGAGTCTATGTTTATCCAGAGAAATACTTCAGCTTTAAGCTGTATAGAATTGCGACAACACCCACGAGGGCAATCATTACAATGATGATTGTGATTATTGTACTTTAACGCTGTTTTGAGCCATTTTGGCACTATTATTTTGGTAATCTCTTTTCTACAGAAAATCCTTTACGCTTGATTTATTAAAGGCCACCACACCTCTAATGTACAGTATATCCCCTGTAATAGATATTCACAGGCCTACACTGCCTTACAAAGGCAGACAGCAGTTACTACAGAAACACTTTTGAGAAAAAGGGTCTGAAGGCTTTTACCCAAACTGTCTAACTGATTCATATTAGTATAGTAGTTTTAGTACAGAATTTAATGCCTTTGTAGGCTTCATAAATCTGAAAAAAACAAACGTTTGGACGATCAAAATCACAGTATTAACAAACAAAATGTCTTCTTGTTTCTTCTTCAGCTTTCCTGTCCATTTGGATTAATGAGCTACCTAATTTTTGATTTAATACATTTAAATATGGTAGCACAAAATTAAGTGAATTCCACTAGAATCAGAGACTGCAGGCACAGCATTTACTTCTACTCTGCTAAGCTAGGCTAGACTATAGAGAGCCAAAGTGAAACCGAAACTTCTGAGTTACGTTTCAGTAGTAATCAAACCTCATGGCTTGTAGGGCAGTGTAGTAACCTATATAAGATATATTATGATATTATGCATCTTGCACCATCAAGATATTTTATTTTCCCTACAACAAGGGTAACAATATATTGGTAGCCATCTAAGCTATGGAAGATATTAATAAACCAACTTTCCTTTCTATTTTAGTCTTTTCTCCTATTAATTAATCTGAATAAGTTATGCTTGCCTACACACAGTCAACAGACATCTTGTTGTAACTAAAAGATGTAAATTGATCGGCACTCCTTATCTAAAATGGACTGACCTTGCAGAGCTATGTTTGTCAAGCACCAAGCTTCATCAAATCCTTGTTAACTCAATGTGTAAGGTGAATTAATTCAAGGTGAGGGCTTCCTCTTTGTCCTACCTGGTGCTGTTTTCCACCGTCTAATGACCCGAAGGGCAATCAGAGCTTCAGGACTTGATGAAGTGGAGCCTGTTGTGAGGAACAATGGCTTACTTCATCTTGGTTCTATCTGGCTGACACCTTGGGTCCACAGGGAGTTTTAGTTCTCTGCCAGTTGCTCGTTCTTCCAGTCACCATGTGCAACTATTAAGGAAACTCGAAGAGAAAGAGAAAGAAATAATTCACTGGAGGCCATGGGTGCTGACAGGGACCAAGTGATCGAATTTAATTTGACAATTGACTTGTTAAATTAATGTAATTCACTCACTTGCACTATTATACCGCAGTTCCATTTGCTATAACCAGCAACTGAGATAATAAGGTTACAGTACTCTACAGCAGCCTGTACACCATGCAATTGTGGCTTTTATTAGAAAGAGGTCTCTCTGGCCTCAGTAGGTAAATTACTAACTACTTTGTTTCTGGCATATGTAAATAAGTGCACATCATGCACGTAATACAAGTGCATTGATTTTATTTTGAAGGCGACTGCTAATTTTTTCAGTTTACATATGTTTGTGATTGCGTGTGAGGATATGCCCCTTCACTGTTGGCGGGAGAAGAGATGTTTACAGAGAGTTAGGCTCTGAAAAATGTCAGGTCACGTTATAAAAAGAAAGATTTATACGAGTTTTTAACAAGACATGGACTTATAAGTATTTATTTACTGAAATCAAAGATAAAGCTGCATGCTTAGTCTATGGAATACAGCTTGCTGTGCTGTGGATTACAATTTGAATTGCAATTACAAGACTAAACACACAGAGAAATACAAGAACTTGACTGATGCAGAGCGGGCACGGACATCTGAAGCCTTTTTACCAAGCTTTACACATTCAGGGAGGGAGCAGTCAAGACCAGTGATCCCACAAAAATCACAATAAACAGTAATCATTCTGTGATGGAGAGTTTGTCAGAGAGTGTTTAGTGGAATCTGCAGCACTAATATGCCCTGGAAAAAAAAGAAGCATTTGAAAATGTGACCCTGTACAGGCAAACCATAAAGAGATTGGTTACTCATCTTTGTATGTAGGATAAGAAAAAACTATGGAGAAGCTGGCAGCAATGCGGTCACAGGGAATAATTTGTTCTTGGAGGTAAATGCATGCTTCGACTGGAATGGAGAATAGTAAAGGCATTTTTACTATGCCTGCTCTACATTTTCATAGCCTAATCGTAACATCTACTCTTACCTGTAGCAGCTAATCAAAACCATACAATTTACTGCTTTTTATGAAGTGATAAAATTAACTGAGTCTTTTGGTCCGGCCCCCCAGAACAGTGCCAGTTTCCCATGTGGCCCCTTGGAAAAATGAATTGCCCACCCCTGGTCTAGAAAATCAGTCCTTTAACCCCAAAACTATAGAACACCATGAATGTATGTCATCGAGATTTATAGGACAGCTTCAAAAGATGAGTAAATTGAGTTCAGATGGATTTACCATCCAATTCATTCCTGAATGGGGGGGGGATCTTGTCAATGAAAACTACCTTAAAGCAAGTTTACAGGCTCACACGCCCACCTGACCGGTCCTATCTGCTGTCTCTACATCAGTACGGTACTGCTGATGACAGATTTTGGAGGCCATGGTAAATGTTTAAGCTCTTATTCAGCAGCTGCCAGCTAAAATGAACCACATATTATATCCCAGACAGCCGAAGAGCATTTTCACTTATTTTCTGGCCTTTTTGGGGGGTAGAACAACGGTAGTGTAGCCTGATGCTTGAAAAAATTACAGGATGTCTACCTATATTCATTATTAAGAGCATTAAACAGGTACATGTGTATGCAATTGGCTACAACAATGTCATTCTGAAATGCTACAAAATCATGCTAATTTAAGTATATCAGTGAAATAGAGTTCAGTGGTTAGTACGTAACATGCTGGGTTTGGAGTGACAAGACATCAACAGTGAAATAGAGCTAGGAATTTCCTCTGGGAATGACTCTTGTATCATCGCGTAACTCTACCTGTCACATAATCACTTGTGCTCCACTTCACTCCTCTCTTTCTCTCTCTCAGATTGTCTGCATTTCATTTTCTCCCAGGGTTTTACAGTATATAGAGTTTAAAGACATTCAACACTGATGAGGTGAATCCATGTAAAAGCTATTATCTCTTATTGATGAATTAAATCAATTCTAGTTACAAAGGAGAAGTTGTAGGTAAAGACATGCAGACCATGGGAGTATCTGTCATTCTTCTCATCTTTTTCTTGCTTTTAATTCATGACTGTTTTCCTCTTTTTCTACATTGACTTTCATTCTCTCATTCCCACCACCTCTGGCAGATTAGCACTGTCTGCTTCTCTTTCTCTGTCTCTCTCGGGAATCATTACATTGCCTTCCTTGGGGATAAACAAACTAGCAATTCACATCCCTTTGGGTACACAAACAAACTGACCGGTCATACATCATGTTCACTGTAGATTTTACAAGAGATTTAGCAGCTCTGCTAGAGGAATTTATTCTGTGCTGTAAGTATCACTATTTTTTCCTATTTAGTTTGCTGTGCAAAGTGAACATTTTAAATTAGGGACAGATACACGTCCTCTTGGATTATAATAAATACAATAAGCAATACACTGTTGCATATTTCAATGAGTGTAGTTACAAGCAAATCACATAATATGAAAAAATATAGACTATTACTTTTGCAGAGAGAGACATACTGGTTGTCATATTTGAAGACCCTGATTCCAACAAGTCTTTGGAATGAACAGGTCTTCAGTCAGTGTTAGTGGATGTTAAGTTTAGTGGGGCCTGTAGCATATCAGTTTTAGCGTAAATGTGTTTTTTTTTAAATATATTAAACTTTGGGATGGGTATACTGTTGTGCATGTATCTTCTGTGTCTTAGCACAGTCTTTTACTATTTATTGGAAAACAAGGCTAAATTTAGGCATATTAGTGCTTTGAGGAACTTCCAACAGTGCTAGCATGCTGATGTTTAGCCAGTATAACAATTACTATGTTCAGGATCCTATGCTGTGTCTCAATTAGCTTATACTTATACTTATAATTTGACTTATAGTTGAGTGTGGAACACTGCACACTTCTCACCCTCAATGGTCGCCATCTTGGCTATGTAGCGGAAGGGCAGGGATCACCAATATATAAAAATGAGATTGTTATGGCTAAAAGTAAAAGCAACATTCATTGTCATTCATTTTGAATAAAATTAAGTCAAGTGAGCAAACGAGCCGGCAGACATTTTGTCGTGTTGCAATTGGAGTAAAATGTTCCCGGCAAGTGCAAATTGACGCACTACACAAGTACGTACAAAGTGTACACAGTGTACTGCATGAAAGTTTACTAAAAGAGATACAGCATTAGTTTGGAGCATGTTCACAGTTAACATTTCTTCCTGGCTTGTGCAAATGCCTCAAAAAAGGTCACTTCATTTGATCACCATCTTCTTATCTCCATACGTTGGTCATTTTTGCACCCACACGGCATCAACTTTTAACAAGTTCTAGTTTTGTTCTGTTATTGAAGTGATAGCTGGGAATACAAACAGTAGCCCACATGTGTTGAACACCATTTGAGAAAAGACACTTTTTCCTCAATGAGCTTAATAGACAGAAAACCTCTTTAGCAGCTGCTATTTAAATGAGAGCACAGCTCAGGTGTATTAGCTGTAATTCACTGAGTCCTGTCAATGGAAATGAATGTCTAGGGGACGATGGGCTAATATGTGAGGTATACCTTGCGGACCTCTCAGCCCTACAAACTGACCAACTGGAGCCCATTCTAAAAAAATACAGTCAGTTGCTATTAGTAACTCCGTATGGGCCCAGTACTAAAACCCCTGAGTCAGGAAGAAAAGGGATGAGTAGAAGCAGCAAAAACAGGTGCAGAAAAAAGCAAAGTTTGTAAAAGACCTGGGTGAATCTTTTTTTTTTTTTTGCACCACAGCTGTTAAAAAAAATTGCTCCAGAGGAAAAAAAGTGAGATTTCATACAGTGATCTTCCACTGCGAGCATGTAGATAATGCTTATGTTGCTGAGCATTTCTCACAAAGTAATTTAAAGTACGGTGAGATAAGACAAGGTGATCTTTTGCAATTCTTTGCATCTCTCATAAGTTACACAACTGACTCATATTTCAAAGCTGCAACACACCCTCCTGTCAGAGTCAATGTCATTCATGTTAGCAAGGACCTGTCAATTCAAACATTTTAATTCTAGTGATGGAAAAGTTAACCATTCACACCACAATCACACAGGTCAACTTTATTTATCTACAAGTCACTTCACATGTCAACAATCCCATTATTATTAAGTAATGACTTTACAGTAATGAGGGTTCAATTTGTCTGCTGATGTGCTCCCAGCCGTTTGGACTAATTACTGTTTGATCTAGATGTTTTTGCATGAAGATTACTGCATACATTCACTTCAGTACATTTTTTTATTAATTAAAATTATCAGGACCTAAGAGCACCATCACATGGATGTCTGTGTGAATTTCCATTGTTCACCATCAGCGAGACTTTAATGATGATTGGAATGAATAATGTATTCAAGATTTGCTCCGTATCTCCAAGGACAATGTTTACTGCAAATCATAGGAGGGAAGCACATGCAAGCATATGCCTAAATATGTGTATCTAAACCCATGAGTATATTGTATGTGTTGATAACACAGACAAACAACACAGACTCCTACAAACGCCTGTGCATACGAACAAACACACATTTAGACAATTCACATTGTTTCACATGCACATATATTGGGCACAAACACCTGCTTACACTCACTCTCACACACACACACACACACACACACACACACACGCGAGAAGAGGTACCAGCACACACACAGCAGGATGTTCTCATTAGCCTGTGCTAATGAACATAAATTCAATATTGCCTATTAATGAATAAACAGACTAAAGTAATCAGGCTTCGGTCTCTCCCTGTGAGGGACTTTTATTTTTATATTTTTGCACTTTAATTAAAACTAACAACATAAGACATATTTTGAGGACAAAAAAATAACCTTTACATTATATAATTCATTAAATAACATTTAAAGCCTCCTATGAAAGAGGTATAGTCTGAACTGGAGTGAGACTCTTTACAATGTACGTCATTGCAAAAGGTTTTTTAAGAAGTCCTTTACATCACTAAAGTTTATATCTCTTTACATTTTGATAACATTTAAAACCTGAGTGTACATTCTCACATAGTAAGATTCACAGTCTAGAACGGCTAGATAACAAGAAAACAGGTTGAGAAAAGTAGAGACAAATAGCCAAATTAGTCACAATCAGGTGGAGATGTGTGAGGAAAAGGGCACAGTACACCAGGCTGAAGTTAGTTTGGTCATCACCGGCTATCCACACCTTTTACAGAATACAGCTGCCATACATACTACTGTCTACTAACCAGTGTCCTCGGGCAAAACCTTGAGCAATCAGTGTAAACTAACAACTATTCTTTATCCGGTCATTATCTGGTTTTAAATTAAAAGTAGATTCTTAAATAAAGCATTGCATAGTCTACATTTGCTGTGATGTGGTGCTGATATTGAGAACTTGTGTGGAATGTAAAGTATATTGGTGACTTCAAATGTTTTAAATCAATGTGTGGGTTGCTTTATGTTGAAATGATAGAAACGCACTGAAGCAATTCTTTGTCATGCAGAGGCAAGGTCTCCATGAATTCTACGCAGATCATTGTATGTCATTCAAAAAGCTGAAGATACATAGATGTTGAAGTGAGTAGGAAAGGCTATTTTATTCATTTACACTTTGTCTCATGTACCCTGTGATTAAACAAGCAAGAGAGCACATTTGATCACAATTAAAAATATTTTAATTTTAGATCAGAGGGATAGTGGTTGACATTGCAATGTGAACATGACTGTAGCAAAGTGAAGCTGCATCTATATTCATGTCAGGATTCAAAGCTGATGAGAGCAGGGTGAGAGCCGAGCCTTGAAGATTAGATTCTGGAAATCGGGGAAAACAAACAAATCTACATGCTTGCTAAAGGAGTCAGCATGAGTCCTCCTCTGTTCTTACAGAAATGCACTGAACACATATACACACACACACACACACACACAGATTCTGCTCTTAGCATACAAAATAGCATCAAACTGGTTGGCAAAGCAACGCAGTGTAATTTAATGGGAGTACAAAATGGGTTTTGATTACGGGCCTGTGGAAGAATGGTTGACCCTCTTATCCAGCATAGAGAAGATGCAGTAATCCACTCTGTTCCTCTGGCCCTTCACAGAGTAATGAAAGCCTGACTGAACCAACGGACCTTCACTCCCTGCACTGCTAACTTCTCACAACATGAAGCATGACTGGCACGAAGGTTTTAAAATGAGGTCTGGAAGTCCCAAAGGCCCTGTAAGTCATCCCAGGATTGTGACAACCGGCAGAGGAGTACTTAACACTTGACTATCATTTTGCTCATTACAATTTAGAGAAGACTGATTATTATGGACATAGGCCACGCTATGCAGAATAGACAGCACTGAAATTAGGCCCTAAATCTCACCAGACATTATACTTTGCACATGTGAAAGTGACTATTTTAAGTCTAATAACATGCTGTGGTAATGGAATAACATAAAGTGTAACATAAACATAAGTTTTTTGTTTGTTTGTTTGGATGTGCAAGTTTCCACTTCAGTTGTATCTCATGCTCTACTAACAAGTGCACATGCACACGGGGAACGCGATACACATTGCTGCCACCGGTAAAATGCAATTGCATAAATTGACAGTTGGTGCCAGTAATACACTAAGAAACGTAGCAATGTGTCAGCTAAAGGTCTTATGGAAGAACACTGTTAGCCCATGTGAACAATGCAGGTTTCAATAATAAAATAATAGCTTCCCATCATATGTAATGGAAGGGAATGCATTCAACACATTAGACCTCAAGGATGTGCATACTGCAGTTCAAACTACCTTTACTATACAGATGCTTTACTTGTGTTTTACAATTCTTTGTTGTCTTCTTTGTAATATTTGTGGTATTTTGCCATATCTGTTCAACCATTACTAACTATACCCCTATCTTTGCATGATCCTTAGCAGGATCAAGGGGAACTAGAGCCTCAAACAACTCACATTGGGCAGAAATTGAAATACACTGTGGATCCAATAAATTATTCACACCTACGAGCAATTTAGAATCATTGATTTGCTTAACCTGCATGTCTCTGGATCCAAGCAATCCACTGAAGAAGACTGAAGAAAAACAATACAGTCAGTAGGGGCCATAAAACCAAAACAAGAGCTGAAAGACACCATAAATCTCTGTAGAGCTGAGGAGAACTGCCGCTGGGTTATACATAGTCATGTCATCCACAGTTAACATGAAAATATTTATTACAGCGGCTTTACATGAATCCTTTACAGAGACTGCCTTTGTTGATTACTAGATGGAATAGAAGAAACAAGCTTGTACCCCTTCTGGAGCCGATCCCTTTTCCCCACCTGATGACTAAAGAAGGAAATAAATAAACAACAACTGGCTAAATATATGGATAATTCCTAATGACAAGCGAACCAGTTAACCACAGAATGCAAAAGACTTTCCTTCAAAGTAATTGTTTCCCCTGGTACTCTCACTTTCATTCTTTGGTTCTCCTGTGACTTCCCTCTCTGTTTCTCTGTCTCTCTCTCTCAAGCACCGATACTCAGGCGGTCAGAATGACAGATGAGAGGAATGCCCGGGTTGTCAGAAGCTATTCTCTACACGCATATGTCAGCTAACCGGTCTTCAAAGGCAGAGAGACAGAGAAAGATAGAAGTGGGGAGACTGTGTAACACGACAAAGATAGAGAAAGTATGAAAATTAAGGAGGGGGAGGGGAGTGAAAGTAGTAAAAAGACAACAAGATAATGGAAAAATTAGAACACTGAGGCAAGAAAATAGGAGACTCACAGGCTGAACAATGACAGGGATGTATGAAAACAACATTGCCTTGGGGTTATTAAAACAGCTTGAAATAAAGATGAAAAACAGCTTTTGTGTCAGCTAAGAAGAAAAAAGAGAAAGAGAAACAAATGAAGGACTTGATTGAAAAGTTAAAAGTAAACATCGATTGGAGACATTGATGTCTTAGACCCGATCCTGGATATAAAACAAACTCTAAATAACCCATAGGAAAACCAAGTAGAGAAGAAAGATAAACAAATTAAACAAAATTTCTAAGAGAATGGGCCTATATGTAGAAAAATTACTTACAAACAACAGGCTGAGGGATTTATATATAAAGTAAAAGACCTCCAGATCAATAAGACACTTCACAAATTGGAAGACATACAAAATGCCTTTTAAACATACTATACATACTATAAGACCGTTGTCCTGGACAGAAGCAGTGATTTCAGTCATTTCTAAAATTACTAATAAATACAAAACATAATTTAGTTCTTTAAGACCTATATCTGTTTTAAACTTAGATTGCGTGCATTAATAGTAGCAAAACGATTGGAAAATATAATCCTGGATCTGATAGAGACAGACCAGACAAAAACAGGCAAACCCAGGGCAAGCTGACCATATGAGAAACAGTAACATAGAATCTGTAGTTATTAGTCTTGATGTCGAGAAGGCTTTTGATTCGATTTGATGGGAATATTTGGTTCTTAAGCACTTTGGCTTTCATAACCAGGTAGCTGGATGTCTGAACAATGTGAAAAATGCTGGAAATCTGAAGTGATTTGTTTTACATACATGAATTTAGTTTGGAAAAGTTTGTTTTATTTGCTTCTGTACTAAGGCCAACAGAATGAACTTGAGTTTTTGAATGAGTGGAAGACATATCCCTCCTTAAAAATACCGGGACTTTGCATGAATCAAAGATCAAATGAGCCATTATGATTTCAAAGGACAATCATGGACATAAATGACCCACAGACCTTGAATCTGCAATGGAATTCATCTCTTTTTTTAATTTCCTGTTTTACACAATGTCAAGTATTTCACTTTACCTATGACGACCATGTCTGTTGTCCCTTGGTCTGCCTGTTCAAAACAAAAAAACAACTTTAAGAACAAACAGAGAGTGACAGATACACACTGTCAGATCAGTGGCAAACAGCAAGCTCGGGGAGAGGGAGATATCCCTTCCAAGTGTAGCGCTCAGTAGTCTTCCACTAGTGGTTTGTCAGTGTGTTGATTATGAAGTGCTCTGTTAGATCACCTGTCACGTTACTCAGTAAAGTTCATGTCCCTGCTGCTGCATTGGGTTTGTTTTAGCTACAAAACCCAAAGTGAAGCCATTTCTCATCTGTGACTGGGCACCGGACACCAAAATGAGTTTTTATGAAACACAAAACAAGACACATATCTACAGACACACAGCTTGAGACATTAAAAACATACTATTGAAAATGTGATACTGTATATTATGGATTCTTGCCTTCCTATAAAATACGCCAGTATACCAATAGGGTTGTCTGCCTGAGCAGTATTAACATTAAGTGAAAAATAAAAACTATATACTAGCAGCACTGTGGAAAATGAAAGCAGAGAGAGAGATGATGTTCCTAGAAAGAAGTATAAAGTGGTCTTCCACTAGCAGTTGATTAGCACAGCTCTCTTTTATCACCTGTCGCATTACTTTAGTCTCTGTTCCTGCTGCTCCTTGAGATATGCTTCAGCCAAGAAATACAGATTGAAACCATTTTTCATCAAGACGGGGAATTGGGCATGTAATAAAAGGGCTGCTGTGTCTCTATGCTAATATTGGCTGGTTAACATAGAACATATTAAACATATAGCTATACTGTGCACTGCAGTAATGAGTTTTCTGCTCTTTATGAACTATGAAGCTGACTCAATCTGACATAATATGAAACAGTTATGTCAGTTGAGGTCTTTGGGAAAGTAACGTTTAGCAATCTAATCTGAGCTGAACACAGAAGCAATCAACTGGCATGCAGCACCTACTAGAAGTGAAATGCACTGAAGTAAAGGAACAGCTTGACATGTTGGAAAATAGACTTATTCCCTTTCTTGCTTAGCTTAGCATAAAGACTAAAGAGAGGGAAACAGCTAGCCTGGACCCGTCCAAAGGTAACACTTTGGTTTTTGTGTTAAACAAAAGAGATGTGATGTGTTAATTAGTGAGCTTTAGAGTTGCTGGTGGGTGAATTTTGATACCTTTCCCCAGGTCTTTGTGCTAAACTAAGCTTAGCTAACTGGCTCTAGCTTCATGTTTAGCATACAGAAATGAGAGTGGTATTGATCTAACTCTTGGCAAGAAAGCGAACAAGCAAATATTTTGCCAACTGAGAAACTATTCCTTTAATCTATAATACTATATTACTACAGCTGAGTGGGAAGTACAAACAATATGGGAAGTATGAACTTATTTTTAAATTGATTATCAAGTATAAAAAAAAGACCTGTATAGGCTGACATGTTTAATAGGACCTACAACAGCAAAACCAAAACTGATGATTTTTGCTGTTGTTAATAGAAAAACCCACCAAAAAGTTTGTGTTAAAAATCAAGGGACAATATCTCCACCTGTGCTGTACTGATTTTGACCTTCCTTTTTTTAACAACTTCCATTCAAGTCCTCCAACTTTATAAAAGTTCTAGTGGCTGAAATAATTTTTCTAAAACGTACTTCTAGTGTGACTAATGTAGAGGAAAGGGCATCTGTGTCATTAAAATCAAAATGACATCTTGAAGCTTGAATGTGCTCAGCAAATTTAATGGTGATTAGATGGACTGACCAACTGATTGATTGATTGACGAGCAAGCTCCATCACTAGTAAGGCAAAAGAGATTGTAACTGAACATGATTTGTACATCATAGAATTGTAAAATTCAAACCTTAGTGGTTGTGTCAGTCCTCCAGTAAAGTGGTTTCCACCTGTCAGCACAGTGAAATCATCATACAGTATGAAGCTGGGACATTAATATCTTTATTGTATTCCCACTCCCTTGCACATTTTCAACAACTAAGCAGGTTGTATTAAAGTGTGGAGAGTAAGAGTAAGTTCTCTATTGCTATAACACATACCTCCGTGGCCTCATGCTGCCAGGCAAGCTCCGTTGAGACCCCAACTGAATACTGTAATGAATTTAAAAACTCGCCAAAAACTTCTCTCCCTCTCTCTCTTGGCCTTAGGACTCAATTTCCCTTGGCAGTGTATTGAGTTGGAATCAGATAACTGCCAGAAAAAGTGGAAAATCTAATGCATATCAAGTGAAGAGACATGCTGACACTCCCCTGTGACAGAAACACTGTGCTCTGTTCTTGCAAAATACAAACCTAGCATAAAGCTGAAAGGAGTGGAGGGGAAAGAAGACCCATAGTCATAGGTGGGAAGGAGATGAGGGAGTGCATTTGGGGGTTTTTCTTTCTTTCAGGAGACACTAACCAGAATGGGTCCATTCATGATGTATAACAATTTATTTTTACAGGTCAGGCCCCACGGGATAGATGTTTTGTGTGTGCCATGCTGTTCATGTGATAAAAGGAGCGAGCACATGGTCCTGGTAAACCTGGTAAATCAGTGCTCAGTGGTGTCACCTAGTGGTTCTGGACAGGTTCAGGACCATCTGGACCCGTCCGTCCTAAAAACATATTTTCACTTTGGAGACTTATTAGAACACACTATTTTTTTATCTCATTGAATTTAAAGCCTCCCTTATTAATAATTTTATATTAACAATAGATCAAATAACTATATACATATAACGTGTAAGGGTTCATGCGTATTGACAACCCTAGAGGGAAATATAACCACACTGCAGTCCGCCTCAGCTCTACAGAGCATTTTAGTGTCTTTCAGTTCAGTGTTTTGGTTATATGGCCTACGACTTAACTGTTTTGCTTTCATTTGCTATCACCATTTCAATATTTGTAGATGCAGCAGGCAGCTGTTTTCAGTGAAAAAGCTCTGTGCACCATCTGTCTAATAAGCTAGTGAACATAGTGGAACATTTAGCAGCTAAAAAGCCATGAATTTCCCTCTGGAGTTAGTGGAGAGCAAAAGGGAGCTGAAAGGAGAGTGAACATTCATTGATCGGATGACCAGAAATAGACTCCAAAGTAATGCTAATGTTGCTCCGTTTCTGCTGGATGTGTAAGGAAACAACTGTTTGTGAACACGTTTGTCAACTTTATAAGGGGATAATGTCAGATGTTGTATTTTCAGCCTGTTCTTCGGCCCCCACATGGCCAAAACAGTAAGTGGATTTACTGTAGCAGATCAGAGACCTGTACTACAAAGCAGGGTTTGGAGTTAGCAAGATAACTTTAGGTTTAACCCTGGCTTTTCAGTACTACGACGGTGGTTCACTTCTTACCGGGGTAAATCGCCATGGTAACTCATGCTGCATGCCAAACCTGCTCCGGAGCAGGTTATGTTCAAGATAACAGATCAACATGTACAAAACCACCGCCTGCTGACCAATCACTTCTCTTAGAAAATGACAACGGCAATAGAAAAGAAGTGGAGATTGTGAGAGGAACCTTTTTTATATAAGAGTTAGTTTCTTGTCGGAACTGAATTATTCGTGTCAGCTTCTTGCAAGTAAAAAAGTAAAAGCCATTTCATACCGATATCATCTTACAACTGAGACTGAAGCACTAAATCCTTGTACTTATAAGATACCAATGTAAGTCTATTTACCGCTAAATTATGTTTTTTTTACGTATATTTTATTTGCTCCTAAGGATTGACACCCTGGGGTTGCAGCTGATAACAAAAGGAGATCCTGAGTATGTTGAACTTGCTGTGTAGTACAGGCCTCTGGTTAGGAAAGGTCAGATGTTTAAATCTAGGCCCTTCAGTGTAGTGTTTGCATGCTCTCCACGTATTTGCACGTTACCTCTCTGTGCTCTGGTGTCCTCCCACACTAAGACATGCAACTCAGGTGAACTGGAAATTCTAAATTGCCCCTATTTTCAAATGCTAGTGTGCATCTATCTGTCTATGTGAATTCTAGCGATAGATTGGCAACCTCTCAGGGGCATTCTCTTTGTTTATGCCAGTGCATGCTGGGATAGGGTTCACCCTCACTGTGGCCCTAATGTATAAGCTGGTATTACAAAAAAGAACTGATAAATAAATGGACGGCAGAATTTATGATGATGATGTTTTTTATTGCTTTTTTGTTTTTAATAAATGCACCGTGTGACATTTATGCCATTTATTACATCACTTTGCCTCTATCCTTATTACCGTGGAAATTAATTAAACTCCAGCAAGCTTCACCTTGCTGATTTTGAACCCAGTAAGTGAATTCCAGCTTGCTGCATGAGATATATTGTTCAGTACTCTTGGGGTCTAAGGAAAAATGATAATAAGTAGAAAAAGGTTTTGCTAAAGGAAGTAGGTGAGTATTTTAAGTTTGAGAACTTCAAGGGTACTGCTCAATTGGGAGTCTGAAAGTGACGTATTTAGCAAAGAAAAATAAACGGGGGAAATACACAAGAACAGAAGAGACAGGACTTCAGAGCAAAATAGTTTTACTTTGTATATATACTGTGTGTGTGACAGAGAGACAGACTGACACTCCCCAGTACTTGTTATCTTACTTGTCAATTAGTTTTAATGGGTGTACCTATTGCCTCTTGCTCATCACGACCTGAAATACGGTATTATTATACAGTACCCGGAGGAACACAGCTTCCACTGATTTCAAACTAACGGTATACCAACGGGGCGGTTTGTTCCATTTTTCCAGAGTTTTATTCATGCAGTGACGGATTTGCAGCTTTTTCACCAGTCTGCCTCGTTCAGCACATTAGTAACAGTTAACAAAGGAAACTATTATTTGCTGGGTCCACTGCCATGCCTTACAAAGAGGTTCAAAACACACTGAACCAAAAATCAAGGAGGACATATTGTGTAACTTGCCTGTCTACTGATGTTTTGGTATGTGTGTGTCTCCCTCTGACACCAAATGGCTGCAATGTACTGAATTAGCACCTGGATGAAAAAGAGTGTGTGTTCATTGGCTCGATAATAAACTGTTTATATGTAATGTGCATTGTCATATTTATCTTTTCATATAATGAAAATGATTTAACTAAGTACGTTAATATGCAGGTTGATCTTAAAATATCATAACAACTCAACCGAAACACAGCAAATCTCAAATAACTTACCTTGGTTACGTAACAACCCTGTCGTCACTACTAAAAGGGCACATAGCACTGGAAAGCACGGAGAACATGGCATTGAGACACTTGAAAGCAACACTGGCAGTCATATCAGGCTTTTCCAATACAGAGTGCAGTGATAAAGGTGGGATTTTCCTCTTTGCTTGAATTTTAAACTTGTTAATTGTACTACTCTACAAGCCTCTGCAATTGCCCCTCTGGGACACATGAAGTGATTTAAATTGAATCAATGCAGACTTAAATTTGCCTTTAAGCCTGCTGACTTGTTACTGGCTGTGCAGACTGTAAGTTCGGGCCATTTGAGGACAATCATAATGTTTTGCAGCACTGTAAAAGCCTCACGTTCATCATCTTATGTGTTGCAAAAAGGGGGGGGGGGGGATCAATATTTACTCTGTCAGTGGGGATTTCCTTCTCCTCATTTTTGTTGACAGCAACTTATAATGTGATTCTAGTGAATTGTGTTCCAAATCCCTCTTACAAAATGTCAACACAGTCTGTGAGGACATATTTGATGCTAAACCCCCAAAGTAGTTAAAGCTCAGCAATAAATAAATAAATAACAACACAGTTGTTTGTACGAGCGAAAACAAGGATGTTTCCAGTAAACTAAACAATGCAGGGAAAAAAGGGGGTGGGAGATTGTATTTAAAACCTTTCGTATCTCAGACATTTTAGCTGACACTCTCGGAATTACTTTGCATCTTTGTTTTGACACGAGTGTGTTGATGCGGAAATACAACATTTTACTTTTTTACCTGCTCATCTTTCCCACAGCATCTGCGGTCTAAGAGCCTCGAGCCTGTTTTGCTGATGTGAAATTTCATTGTGTGTTGATGCATAAATCTTGTCTTGACTAAAGAACATTTGTTTGGGGAAAATGCACTGAAATGGAAGATTACCTGTGAAGATTATGAAACTTCCTTTTTAGAGTGGAGAGAAAAAGTAATACTTGTTTTGTTCTCAAGGTCAACGGAGTAAAAAAACTACAACAAAACAGACGGTGTGTGTTCAGACGGGTGGATCCCCACCCTTTGGCAATACCTGTGTGGCTGCATGTCAGCTGTATGTTGCACTATAGCATGAGGAATACTATAAGCTTGTATAGTTCAGTGTTCAGAGCAGAAGGAATGAGATGTCTGAGACGGTGATGTTTGCGTGATTGTGTGTGAAATCCAGTCGGCTCTCTGCCTCCTCTATCTCCCCTCAGCATCTCAGAAACTGCAGTTTCCCACACAGACTGTTTGCTTGTGATTCTTACCATGAAGAGTTGTCAGTCAGATTGAGAACCTCTCTCCCGCTCTAAATGGATTCAGTTCCAGTCATGCACAAGGTGTAAAATGCACACGCTCAAGCAGGCATCTATTCTACTGCACACACAAAAACACGCACAATTTCTCAGACTCCCTATTGCTACATTTTTACTGGCGCACTGCTCGCACACTTTTTCCTTTTTGCCCATTTCTGTGCCTCTTTCCTTCTCTCTCAAGCTAGCTGTGGAGCAGGGAGCGGGGACTGGAGGTATATAAGTGACAGAATGACACGTGATAATGACTTACAACAAGATAAAAAGGCTTTTACCACCTGGTCTTGGCAGACAGGATGGCAGGAGGAAGACAAGGAGAGGCATTTCTACATCCATGTTCCTTCCATGTACCTGCAGTATTTCTTCAATTTCCACCTGCCCACTAGTTCTTGTATTATCTTTTCTATCAAATCTCTATAATTCACTTCCTTGCTGTCTTCCTTCCATCTTTAATACATTCCTCCTCCTTCCACTGATCCTCCACCATTGTGCGCTCGCATTCCTGTCAAACTATTTTTCCTTCAAATAATCCTGCAAATAGAAAAGATCTTGATAAGGAATGGATGTAACAACCCTGTTAAATTGTAATGTAATGGAAAACGTAATATCCAAGTCAATGATAACCTTAAAAATTCCACCAATGAGTTCACTGTTTTCACCCCCATATTCAGATTTTGAATTAACTTTGTTTTACTTTGCACTTTATATAAAATATTAAGCCACTTTTTCTACCCTATTCTATTATTTAAATCAGGGTTCTGATGAATATATTTAATTCTGAGCAGGTTCTGTGCCTCTGTTGGCATTAACAGTCCGGAGCCATTACAGCTGAATTGGCAATAATTTGACTTTACCTCAGATAGTTGAGTTTGCAGTATCTCTAGGTTTTTGCAGATATCAAATGTAATGTTATGGTGTTGGCTTTCCGACTGTGATAAGCGTCATGGAAAGAGTGTTTAAAGCCCAGTCAAATATGATCAGATGGTGAGCTTCAGCCGCCTTGGCGCCGTCAAACTTATTTGGTGTTTAAATTGCAAATTTCACTGTGTGAGCTTAAACCAAATTTAGATTTTAAGGTGTGTTTCAAAGCTTTACCTTCTCCATCTCTCAGTGTGTAATACCTCAGCTGCTCTCATTATCTAGATCATAAGCATATGAGGAGGGGAGAAATCAAGGGAATTGAAAGGATGGATATGTAAATGTGAGAGGAATACTCAAGTGGTGTGCTGGAAAGAAAAACAACAGACTGCTTTGGATCTCTGAGAGAGTTATGTCTACAAATGATTTCAAAATATGACACCAGTTAGCAGTAGTCTGCAGGTTGGGGTCCACTTGTGATCAGAGGCTTTCAAGGTTTGAATCTAGGAGTTGAAAGTTCCAACAGCAAACATTATTGTATGTGTTGTGTATGACATTGAAAATCTGAAGTACTGTAAGCTGCAAGACTGTGCACCTACACTACCGTTCAAAAGTTTGGGGTCACCCAAACAATTTTGTGTTTTCCATGAAAAGTCACACTTATTCACCACCATACGTTGTGAAATGAATAGAAAATAGAGTCAAGAC
>JAVQJL010074690.1:0-31483 GCA_036024295.1 Nannoperca obscura | reverse complement strand
AATGGATCATTGTCTTTGTGGAGCTCCCCTGTAGGCTTACGTCATGAGCACACATTGACAGTGTGTGTGTAATTACTCTCACTGCCCAGGGGTTGAGACAAAAGTTCTGCACTCCAGCTGTAATTCCAGTCAGTTCTACTTGCAGTTTTTTCAATCATTGTTAAGCTACTGACCATCCAACACTTCCTGCGCAGATGTTTATATTAAAAGCCTTCTAGCAGGTGGTAGACTTTTTATGTAAAATACAGAAGGGTAAATCTGCACACTGATGATTCTGATGTAATTTGTTCCCTAACCCTAACCCTGAATTTAACCAGAGAACATGGATGGACGATTTGAGTTTGTATTAACACCAAACCAGATGACCAGATGAGAAAACAGACCTCAAACATGATCAAATATAACAATAAAACCAGAAATAAGACATAAAGGCATGTCTCTGATAAAAGCCTAGAAATAAAGTTAATACAGCTCCAGGCCACTATTTGAGAATGTGTGATATGCTACTTTGTATGTACAGCATTGTATTGACAATGATTTGGCAACATGAAAACTGTTCAATATTTTCTCACAGTGGTTTTTAGAAGCCACGTATAAAATATCAAGTGTACAACCTGTCCTATTTACCTGACCGACCTGCAGTCAAACCCATCGTGTGCTCTGTCTCTCCCTCCCTGTGTGGGTCAACACCACTGACTGCAGCCTGCAGTTATAGGAGCCAGACGCAGAGCTCCTCTGTCCCCTGACTACTCAGGCTTTGCCAGTGTGCAGCAATGTGCTTCATCTGTAATTACTGACCAATTAGGCTCCATTTCTAGAATAGCTCCCAATGCAGCCACTATAGTATCAACTATTATCAACTCTTCCTCAACAAAGAGAAGCCTCTGCATCTGTTTGACTCAAGTCTAGCATTTATTTTTATTCCAAATGTGTTTTATAATGTACATCTTTTATTTAGTTATTAAGTGTGTTATTGTTTTTGATTGACACATGGTATAATAAAGATGAATGAAGTGCTGTGAATGCCCACATAAATATAGGCATCTCTTAACATTCACAAAAACATTCCACGCCGCAGAGATGCAGAAGCCAGGGTACGAAAAGAGTTGCTCTGCTTACAAATTGGATAACATGGCTGGGATTGGTTGGCTATGTTGTATCTAATAAGCTTCTACATAATAACAAATCAATTGATTTTTATTTGTTATCTATTATTCACCATTATTTGAATTGTTAAAATAATCCCAGAATCAATGATAGTTTGGTATTAAAGTGTATAGACACAGAGGGGAGATTCACCTTATGTTTCACAAAAAAAAAGCAAGACTCTCACCAGTGTTCCAAATATTCTCTTTGGACCCCCCACGCCCAGCCAAAAAAAAAAAAGTACTATAGTAGTATTGATTTGCTGTTTGAACCTCAATATGCTCATTTTGCACATTAGAAGTGGAAACACAACACAATTGCACATCCCATTTCCCAAACATCTCAACCATTCTCATGCTGAACTTTGTATGACTGTTTCACTTTTTTCAGCAAGAAGAAACAATACACAACCCTCCCTGTTTTTTACTCTTATCCAGACAAATCCAAATACACATTCCCATGTTGGTTAATACCAGGTGTAAATGGAGTCTTACTCTACATCCCAGGTTTAACTCCTCACCATGACTTTGCCATGTAGTTTGTGCCTGTGCTGCAGAAGATTGTAGTAGTTTTTTCTTCTTCTGAACTGTTCAGAGACAAAAGCTTCACTGGGTGAAGAAATGTGGGTATTCATACAGCGGGGCGGTTTGGTGCCCATTGGGCTGCTGCCTTTCCTCTGGTCAATGAGATCTTGACAGGCTGCTGCTATCTAATCAGCCCCTCCACCGTTTTAATCCTCCAGCCCAATCTATTGCCTTCTCCAATTTCCTCGTCTCTGAAAGGCAATCACAGAGTGTAGGGCATTTTAATAGCTATTTGGCAGAATGCACTTGAAGCCACCATGAGCTACGTACAAGGATCTTTCATTAGATTGTCATCTTTGAGTGATGTGAAGCACTCTCAGTGGCACAAGGGCAGGGACAGGGGATGGCAAAGCTGTGACCTTGTTCACATGATATCTCTGCAGATAGATAACTACAACAACTGCATCTCTCTACCTAACTCATACTGACGGTCTCTAATATGACACATTCCCTAACAAGAATGTCCTTTGTGATTCATTTTGGCTGTTGGCCCTTAATGGACTAATGCAGGATTAGTAATCACCACTGCTGACAAGCCAAACAAGCTAAAGTCCAAATGTTGCTGCAGTGACACATTCTGAGAGATCCCCACACACACTAGCCTGCATATATATATTTTACCAACAATGTGTTAGATTGTACGGTCGAATGAGTTTCCTAAGCTATTGTATTGGTATTAAAATTATTTTTAACTGCCAAGGGCCCTGTTCTCTTTATGGCCCCACCCCCACCTCAGGGGCTCCTGTTACTGCACTGCCTGCACTGTCTATATTTACGCCCCTGCAGCTGACTGACATTTATATGACATATAGTGGCTGCTAAGGTTGCAGTTACAGATAGCAATCGCCATAGTCATAGCCTCATAGATTTGTTGTATGTAACTATTTACATTGACTTCAAATGTCTGCAACTACAGTATACAGTAGGTCACATTTAGGGAAAGGCTGTGATTTGGTCTGGTTGGGGTTGGGGAAATATGATGGTAACTGTCAATAAAAGACAAATATATATATATATATTGCAAGTCTGTGACGGATACAAAGTCCAGTCCTCATATATGGAATTGAACGATGTACATGCTCTCCTGCCACCCCAACCTCCACACACTTATTTTCCTATTTGCTACATCGGTGTAACACTACTTTCTGTGCAAATGATTAATGCGTGCTTCAGATTAGATATTGTTAAATCAGTTAAGTAATCAAAATGTCAATGCTGACTCTGAGGCATGACACAGACCCAGGATGCTGATGAAGGCAAATGCCTCTCCTTTACCTCGACCTCCACCCAACCCCCCCTTCTTTACTATCAAGGTCACACTGCTATTTAATGTAAAGTTAAAATGCAGAATAACTGCACATGGATGTGGTTTATAGAAGACTGGCTTGACATTGTAATGGTACTGATGGAGGAAAAAAACTAAACAGGAACTGACGAGCCACTTTCAATGACTTAACAGCTTTCTTTTTCACAACTGGATGCTTAGTTGTACACACAAAGCAACAGAATGAAGGAGGAAATAAAGTGTGTCCTTTACTGTACTGCAAACAAAGTTTAGCCTGTGGCTACAGTCTTGGGAATTTGTGCTCAACTACTTTTTTGTAGTGTAACCAATGCAATTAACTCTTTGAAGGAAACCCAAGTCGACCTCTCCTTCTCTGACAGTGCACAAAGTAATGAATGAGCCAAAGGGTAAAGATATGCATGTTTATGATAATGAAGCTCATGCATAATGTAGCATTGGCGTGCAGCTTCAACTGAATTAATTATCCTCTGCTTTAGGTATCTTTCCTAAGTATGTCATTTTTCTCAGCTCCTCTGTCATTAGGCATTCATGGGATTATTAGTCTAAGTGACAACACGGTAAACCTACGAGCCTCAGCATGCAAGCATGGTTCAGTGGTTTTACAGCAACAACATGCCAGCTCAACCACTCATAATAGACTGTGATGGCTCATTATTACAACTAATGGCTATGCAGAGAAATGTAACCTGTGAGAAACCTGCACACATCAAAAATGAGGAGAAAAAGACCTAAAAGGGATGGGGCAACTGCTCCCACAGGACGCAAATGTTACCTATTCGTCTTGGAAACTGTCTCAGCATTGAAAAATGCTTCCTAATCAATCTCTGCCATCAGTCCAGGCAGAGACTGAAGATAGAACTGTGCTTTATTGAACTGAGGTGGAGTCTGGCTCAGCTAAAGCAGTTGAGGGTATTGATCCGTCAGTCAATACCCTGCACTATTCGTGGCCAAACCTTTGCTGACTGTTGTTTGTATCTGTTCCGAACTCTTTTCAGGGAGATTGCTGTTTGGCCTTGGCTCTCATCTTTATATGGTCAGCTGGGATTCGTGCTCGACCTGCACACACCGGCAAGGCTCTCGTTAAACAAGAAGACTGTCAAAGTAATCACAACACTCATGGGTGTCACAGGTCAAAGCATAGTGAAGCAAATTTACTTTTAGAGCACATTAAAAAACCACAAACAAGTGAAGCAGGACTAGCATATAAAATATAAATGTCACTTGAGGATGTGTCCTTCAAAAAAGAGGTCCTGAAGGCTGGATGGCTGAAACTGCGCCTCACCCCGAAAGGACAAGTGAGACAAGGGTGGACATGTGACAGGCATCCAGCTGATTTCAGGATATGGGAGATCACAAAGCACACACCATCTGTGTCAAATTAAGCTACATTTCTCTGCTGCATCTAAAGGAGCGCTTGGAATGGGTCAGCCTCACTGACAGCCAGCTATACCTGCCAAACCTGTGGTAAAAGATGGGTTGAAATTGTACGTAGTGTGTGGATTGTGTTTGTAGATTGTGTTTCATGGTCAACCTGGCATCTTGGGTGACGCCAAAGAAACATACTAAACTTATGGATCTATGTATGATAATTATTCATAATAAAGTTTGAGGGCCATGCAAATTACAAGACTGTCTCGGGAGAAACAACAAAACGTGTTGGGAGGGTGCTGGGAGATGGCCTTGAAATTGAAAACAAACCCAGGACCTGTTAACAGGTCTGATCCCAGGGCTACTAAGTATTTGGTCTTGAAAGAGAGAGGGAATAGGAGGAGACCCCTACTTTGGACACCAGTTAGGAGCCTGTGGCTGTATATGTTTTGTTCTGGACATGAGCAAGACAAGGCTAACTAATGGCTTCTTTACAACCTATCTGATCATGTAACTGATTGTGTCACCATGTCCCATGGTCTAAGCGACTTTGGTAAGTACGATATTATCAGAACCTATGGAAATTATGGTCAAAACAACAAAGGCCAAAGGAGCAGCCAGTTAACAGTTAAGCAGTCTGGGAAACTGGAGATATGATCTGGCTTCATTAATACCTCACAATCATTATGTTGCAAATTATTAATAGGTTTGCTGCTATGACAACCACCTTTACATGATTAAGAGTGACCACTTCATGACAGATCTTCATCCTTATAATGAGATTGTGTGTCTATCTCTAAAGACGTTTTCATTATCTACCTGTAGAAGAGAATGTAACAGGACCAGGCAAGGGTCAGTCTATAAAAAGGGGTGGGAAGACACACACCTGAAAGAGCACCTTTGTTTGGTGTTTGGTTTGGTAGGTTCCCTCTTTTAAATCAAATTTAAAAGCATGATGTTAACAGTGAAACTATAGAACCATGAAATATTTATTTTAGCTCATAGTTTTGTGTTAAATAGATGTTAAAATGTTATTTATTAGATTTGTTTGGTGAGGGACTATAACTAGGTGAGCCAAGAAACAAGGTTTAAAGTCCCTTTAAAACAATATTAACATGGTTCTTTATGAACATAGATTCCAGTCACCTGCATGTCTCTGACTGGGGGAGGGGACTGTGTTCCTCTAAACAAAGACACTGTTTATCACAGACCTATTAGATTTCAATGTGCCTTTAACTAGTCGATTGAATGGGACATTGTTTAATCTTACTGCTTTGTTAAAGGGTAGCGATCTTGAATGTGTGCTTTATTGTGTGGTTTGTAGGCAGTAAATCTGGGCCCTATTTTTAAGTTCTGAGGCCAAAATGACTAATACTTACTTAGTTTAGGAATTTAGGCTTAGGAATTGGTCCAGTAGATTGCCTCCGCCAGCATCCACGAACGGGCTGCAATGGTTGCAACGTAATCCTTTCGGACAATTGAGCCTGTGAAAAGACCGTCCACTAAAATTTCTTGTTTTTGCCAAACTGTTAATCTAAATGTCTGACAACATTATGGAAAGGATCCTTACAGAGACAGACCGTTTGTTAAAGAGTAAGATCCTTTTGTTTTCCTGCAACAACTCAACCTCTCACGAGGGATCCTTTCCATAATGTTGTTCCAAAACTAATGGTCAGTATTAGTCATTGACTGTAAAAATAGGGGCCAGGTTTAAATATACCAGAGTTTCCCCTTTAACTCTATACTAACCTCCCTGATAGTGCATTGTTTATTTTCTTTGCTTGTTAATTTATTGTTAATTCGATTTCTGTATTAACTGTACCATTTACTTCATAGTAAGGCCACCTAGTTGAATGAATACTAGTCTTTTATTTTATGCATGGTCACTAAAATCTATATTTTGGCTATAGCAGTCTCTGGCTACAGTTCATTCTGGGTCTTCTTGCTTTGAGAATCACCTGGTCACATTGAAGTGTGAAAAACCCACCTGAAAGTGTTTGAACTGGTATTCTCTCACTGCCCAGCACATGCCTCAGCTATCAGATGTAGTGCAGGCTCTATGTTGCCACGAGGTCTTATTATGTCCTAAGATAAGAATTGTGACCCCAGAGCTCCTTCGCATTTCTGGGGAGCGTGGCCAGGTGAGGGAGAGGAGATTGAACAAAGCTCCCCCTAGGGCTGCCTCGCCGGGGTGATGAACTCTCTTTTCTCCTTTTCGCATATTCTGCATGCAGCCCCAACCCACATTCATACACTGAGCATTCAGCACTTCAGACCCTCAGGACCTGCAAAGTGAGAAGTTACTATATGAAATATAATTTCCTGAAATAAGAAATTACCTTCTTACTGATAATGCATTTCGCCAGACAGACTGATCAGATCTGCAGTCTATCACAGGACTGAAAACACATTTATTCTTTTGGACAGTCGAGTAGGAGGAAGCAATAAGAACAAAGAAAAGAGCAGGAACTGAACCTTCGTCCTCTGTTCTGCAGTGCTAAACAATGAGTCAACATCATTCTCTGCTTTTACTAAAATATCTCTGATAAACATGTAGAGTTCGTTCTGACTAGATCTGACACTAGACAATCCAGGCATCTGCCTTAATGGCTGCTAGAGAATCTCTGCTGCTATTTAAGTAGAATACAAAGTCCTTATTTCCACAAGACGGTCTCAGTGGCTCTAACAATATGATAATACCAACTTCTTTGGGATTCTCCTCAAGAAAAATGACAGCGTCAGTTGTTTGTTCAAAGGCCTAAATGACCCAGGTTTATGTTATGGACCTCCGGAAGCAATGTGAGGTATGACTCATGTCTGTCAGGAGCCAAGAATTAGTGTCACTTTAGGTGTTCTTGGACCAAACAGTCCAGGACTCCCTGAGAGGAAGTGCCCACTGGGGAGCGCCTCCTTTTTTTCTGTGTGCATTTGCACTGCCAATAGGAACTCTGTTAAAACGGCCCATTTGTTCATGTTTTGTCTCTAATGCTTTACACAGGTTTTAAAACATGGCAGGTGCCTGTGCTGCATTGGCTAATGTCAACCAATCTGGGAGAGTTCCTACTCTGAAGTAGGAGCAAAAAAAAAGTCCCACAAAACAACGTTTTAAGAACTACGATCAGTCCCAGTTGTTGCAGTGTGAACACAATAAAAATGGGACTAGTCCTCCAACTTTGGTCTGAAAACATCTATTGTGCAAAGTGAGGCACTGACTTTCGCAGGGGTGGCATGAAGTGCATTATTAATTTAATTTGCAATTTCTCATATCTACTAACGTTATTACTAACATTACAGTATCTTACAGTTTACATTATTGTGTTTAAATATAAAGCTCCCATTCTTTCTTCTTTAAGTCCTCAAAAATAATTTGCTACTCCAAAAGTAGGCTTCATACAAAAGCAAGCAAAGCACACTCAGACAGATGGTTCGAACTAAGGTCCCACCTTTGACTGGACAGTCAGATTTCAGGGGTGGCCCTCCCCAGGCACATTGGTGTATACTCTGTTGGACTTTGTCATGAGAGATCCCTGTTATTTGTAGGCACCATATTTGGGTCTGGGATCCAGTTCTTATAATACATCCATGGGGAAAACCAAGTCAGCAGCCAAGATGCTTCACGCCATGACATAATGTTTTAATCGTATCATCTCAAAAAACGTGGTAAGCAAGCAGTAAGAAGTGGAAGTTAAAAGGCAGAGCTGATTTCGACGTTGCAAACAAAAGTGACATTTTTTGTTTTTAAATGTAATCTTGGACCTCAGACTTGTGATTTCACTGTCATCTCTAATTCCACAATTCACCTGATTGGTAGCTATCAGAGATGTACTGTTCTGGCCCCTGCTGCAGGGTTTGGGGTTCTTACCTAGTAAAAGGGTCCAAACTTGACCCAGTTTATCAAAGTCCTGCATCAGGGTAAAATCAGGCTTATCTTGTACAAAAAGGCAATCACATTAGGTCGCTGTGATACTCCAGGGCTAATAAAGACCTCTGAAGTAGATTAATGAGCGTGCTTTCTTGATAAGACAAATTAGAAGCCCACCTGTTGGTGTATAAAATCTCAGATTGACCTCCCAGGTCCAGCTGATGCATGTCCAACATTATTTGGATTCCACATTTGTTTAAGTCTGCCTATCCAGTGAGGGAGCCCTTTCAATTTAGTTAAGAGAAGCTGATAAGACATTTTAGTCAAGGGACATTTAAAGAGGTGCGTAAACAAACAAAGGAGAGGACAGATAATCCATGAGCAATTAATTAACCACTGCTGCTCAGCAGCACGCGGACATTGGAGTCGTTTAATAATGAGAGTAGATAGAAGATGAGGGAGAGCTGTGTTTATTATGGGGAGTTAGTCTTCTTTTTCTGTTCTCCTCTGCTTCCCTCATCTTGTCTTTCCTGCCCTATCCTCCTCTCATCTTCTATCTGCTCTCCCTCTCCCCCTCTTTTGCCTTGTCTTTCCACCTCTTCCTGATTACCTCTTGTTTCCCTGATGGCTTTCCTTTTCACTCTTCTACAGCTTTTTTCTATACTCCCCTTTTCTTTCTTTCTTTCTTTTTTCTTCCCCACTCGTTTTTGTTATCCAAGTGCACCATTTGAACTGGGGAGTGGAGCCTGATAATCCAATCCAATGACCATTTTGATCCATTTTGTTTAGCTTCATTCATCCAGGCTGATGCCGTGTGGCTGACATCAATCAGCAGTGAGAGACGTGTCCATCGCAAGTCATGGTTGCTCAACTCTGTCACCAGACAGGAATGTTGATTAGTAGCATGTTCAGACTTTTTGGACTGGGGTGGCCAAAGTGGGTTGCTGACTTATGCAGGGGTGGCATGATGAAGTAGGTCTACATGTGTGCGAGAACTCACACACACACACGTCAGAATAGTATTCATTTATCATTTAATTTCTAGTCTCACCTACAAACTTCTGTCTGGTGAATTATGTCTCCATCTGGCAAAAATTGCTATCATTGAGCACAGCACCAGAATTATTGGAATAACTGAACAAATCAATCTGAGAGGTGGGCAGTGATTAAGCTAGGGAATGTACTCACTAAAATGTCTCTAAACAGTGTCCTCTCGATGTCCAGCTGTCACTAAATTGATCAAATGTTGATACTGTCATCCAGGTTACTTCCCGTTGTAACCTTGTACATGGCAGTTTTGTGCCCTAGATTTTGTCTCTCAGGCTGCACACAGCATGTCCACGCTGTACTGCTCTGATTGGTGGAGCTTGTTAACTCATGTGCAGCCAGGCAGGAAGCTGTGCATACACAAGGGGGATCTTTTCAAAATGTTAAGTCTCAAAGTTACTATAGATACAATGGGTAAGATGGGTGACAATTAGTTTGCTTTTAAAAATCCCCTTTGTACATGTAATAAGTGTTGTCTAGACACATCTCTAGTGGTTGGATGATCTAATCCAAATAGATGTTGGTTCTATCTTGTTAGCTAAGGTCCTGTGTTAGCTGCTGTCTAATGACCTCTACTTCCTCAGTGGGAATGCTGGTAAACAGCACACAGGCATCAAAATATACCAGTTCCTATGAGGAGAGCACTTTTGAGTCCTTGATCTTCTAGAAAGAAATCGCTGCAGTATTTGCAGGGTTTTTTTAACCTTCTTATTTGTTGACTGATCCACCCATTTCTGAAAGTAAACACCCGTTCTCTAATATTGATTTCCCTTTTTCTCCTTTCCTTTCTTGTCCCTTCCTTTCATTTCCTTTCCTTTCCTGTCCACATCAGCAACAGGAAGCAGCTGGAAGACGTCATTGACGATGATTTGCAACCACATATTCATTTTTTATCCTAAATATATTAGGCCAGGCATCTGGAAGGTCAGCTGCGTAATGGCCATTGTATATTTTATGAGCAGCAGGAAGCAAAGCTCTTGGAGTTAATCATGTGGATGAGGGGGTTTTCAGGTAGAGACAAGGGTGCTACTTAAATCATCACATAAACCTCCCCAAAAAGGTCAGATGCTTCAAAATGACACTGAATGCCCTAGAGTGGATAGAGTGGCTGTAATCATTTGGAGCGTCTGCCATTGTCTACAGGCCAAACACATTTGTGGAGGTGACTTTGGACAGCTCCACTGCTTTTCCATGGTATGCTAGTTTGCCATTCCTCAGTATGCACTCTTGTACACATACTGAGGAAAGGAGGTTAAAATATATTAACTCATGTCTACAATGTCTTAGAATCATTTTTAATTATTCATTAGGTACAATTAGCCATTAAGTGATGAGAAGACAGATATTTCCATGTTTCTACAGGAGACTGTTTGCTGTAAGTGCTGCATGCTAACGCTTGAGGAGAGCGTCTCAACAGCTTACAACCTATCTTTATTTGAGGTATAAAGAGGGACAAAGTCTGTGTAGGGAAGAGGTTGGGGTAGATGGATGGGTTATGGGTGGTCGAATAACACAGGACCTTCACCCAGGAGGCCACTGTTTGTGTCTCGTATGAAACCAAAAGTCAACCTTGACTTATTTTAACTTGAATATGTAACTTAACTTACTAATGTACTTATTTGAACCAAAACCACGATCTTTTTCTAAACCTAACCAAACTGCGACCTTTTCATAACATTAATCACGTGCTTCTTATTGTTACCATGAAGATGGTCTAGTACGCCTATTTGCCAATATATGTCGTTTTTTTAGTCACTGACAAATAGACAAATACTGGTTTAGGTTGGAGGACTTATTGTGACCACATTATTTCAGTGAGAAAATAAAGACTTGTATCAGCTCTAAAGGTACTAAATAGTACATAATTTAAATCAAGACAATGGTTAAGATATTGTCTTCCATGCATTTCCAAAAATTGTCAGATGGGAGCAATTTCTTGAACATTAGGTGGGGAATTTTTAAATTTACAATTGAATCGTCAACAGTGTCTAGAACATTTTCGGCATGATTAGCGGAAAAACAACAAGCTGACAAATGAACAGAGGGACACTGATATGCATTGAAGTTTTGAACTTCTACTTAATGGTATGCCACACCTCTTAGGGTCAAGATTTACATTAAACATGCAAACAACTCTCAGATTTTTTGTTTAAAATCTAAATGTGTTGTTGAATGTTACATTGTGTACATACAAGCAATAAAATACCACCAATCCATTGAATCAAAAGCCATTTGTAATCTATTACAGAGAACCAACTGAAAACATTTTTTCTTGGGAAACAATAGCCAGTGTCAAAGATGAGACATTCAGTGTATTCAAAATGTGAATTCACAACAGTGTTAAGCTTGGTTTGACATACAGCTTTATGAAATAGAAAAATAATCTAGACATGAGGAAAATGTCCTTATTGACCTCATAGACCACAGCCTTTTTATCTTGTTATACATGTGTGGAAACATAAGCTGCTATTTCAGAATTGATAAAACATAAAAGCATGATTCACGTTTCAGGATAAATATGACATATTTCTGGTGAAATCCTCTTATAAAATCCAAACATTCGGTATAAGGGAAAGGAGACACAATGAAACAGTATTTTTAAAATGAACAGTGAGCAGTTGCTATATAAGCTGTATATCTCTGCACTGCTGGCCCAGACCCGGATGGAGAACAAGTGTTGTAAAAAAACAAACTAAAATGCTAATTGAAACCATCCATCTGTCAACAGGCAACAGGATTTATTGCCAAGTTAGGCTTTGGTGTATCAGTGCATAAATTACCGTAAATATATACAGATATTTATATAAAGCCAAAAAGTCAAAAATACAAATATAAAACTGAGAAATTAGCAATAAAAATTACAGAGAAATGTAAAATAAAATAGAATAAAAAAGAACTGTACAATAATATGAAAAAGCTGTAACTGCATGTTTGCTCTTAGTGCTGCAAGCTTGGCCTGCATGTCACCCTGCTGTGAAGGCAATCCATGTAAATGTCTAAACATGTCCATAGTCACTAATGGCATGCATGGAGATCACACACAGGATTATATACAGTATATGTGACTACACATGTATGCAGGGTTGAAGTGGCTTATTACATTTAATCTCTTTACTGTAACAAAGCTGTTTGTTTGTGTACTTGTACTTTGAAATTATAGTATTTGTTTTTTCAAATAGGTAAGGTTTGAATTTGCACTTTTACTTTAGTACCTTTTATCACAAGTATTGCACGTCGCTACATTTCAAGCATCCGTTACAGATTAAGAAAAAAAGTAACATGATAAAGTCCTGATAAACAGTGTGAGGAAGATGATAAATCAGCAGCTGCAGCAGGTGGGGAGAAGAGCCCCAGAGAGCTCCATGACCAGAGAGGATACACTGCACTCAGCTGACTCTCTGAGAAGAATATATGTTGAATATGTCGACCTCGGCATCTCAACACGGATAGAGGCTTGTCTAGCAGACATCTCCGCCTGGATGACCAAGAATCACCTCCAGCTGAACCTCGCTAAAACAGAACTCCTCGTCATCCCTGCTTCTCCATCCATCTCCCATGACATCTCCTTCACCCTGGACTCCACGACGGTCGTTCCATCGCCCTCGGCCAGGAATCTTGGGGTCATCATCGACAACAAGCTCACCCTCTCCCACCACACTGCTGCAGTCTCCCGATCCTGTAGATTCACCCTCTACAACATTCTGAAGATTAGGAGATACCTCTCGGAGCACTCGACCCAACTGCTGGTACAGGCACTCCCAGCCTGTGCAATCCGTCCCTTCCAGAAGATTAAGAATGCAGCAGCACGTCTGATCTTCAACGTACCGAGGTACACCCACGTCACCCCTCTCTTCATCTCCCTCCACTGGCTACCCATCGCTGCTCGTATCAGATTCAAGACCCTGGTAATGGCCTTCCAAGCGGTGAACAGGGCAATACCAACCTACATCCAGACCATCCTCCAGCCTTACACCCCCGCCCGCCAACTACGGTCTGCCTTTGAGAACCGTCTGGCAGTTCGCCCTCTCAGGGACGCCCGCTCACACTCAAGACTTTTCCCCTACCTCGCCCCCCAGTGGTGGAATCAGCTCCCCACACCCGTCAGACAATCATGGCTCCATAAAGTACAGCACATCGTGTGATATTATATTAGAATTGTTGTCTAGCTTGATTGTCCTGTGAATGATAATGAACAGACATAATCTGTTTCGTCTGCTAAATGCCTAAATGTAATGTAATGTGATGTAATAAGTTTTTTTACATTTGGGTCATGGATTTTGACAAGAAAATATTTAAATTGGTGTTAAACTTCTCTGGTATATGTATTATGCCTGGAACATGTTTTTAAGACATTGATTTATATTGATCGCACATTTATGAAGATGACATCAAGGTTAGCTGAGATAGCCTTCTGCTTTTCATAATTTCACCAAGCACTCTGGATTTAATTTTGAATTTCTCGTCATTCACTCTTTTTTAATTCAGGCATTGTGACACGATGTCCTCTCGAACTCAAGATGAAGAGGAAGAAAGAAGGAGAAGAGTGGTATGGAAAGATAAGCTACAAGAACTGTGAGGAAGAGATAAATGACCCTGCAGATGTGGAGAAAAGTATTAGAGAAGGTACAGTATACAGCATTCTCAAGTGTCCCTGCTGGAATTTTGGGGGTTTACGTGATCTGCATTTCCATCCTTTGTAATTATCATACATCATGTCTTGTCTCTCCAGCTCAGGATGAAATGGCCGGGATCGGGGTGGGGATCAGCGATGACCTGATTAGTCTGGAGATCGCCTCTCCTGATGTTCCAGACCTGACGCTCATTGATCTGCCCGGCATCGCCAGGGTGGCTGTAAAGGGACAGCCAGAGAACATTGGTGATCAGGTATGCCAGTTCAGTATCCCCAAAACATGCTGTCAACAGTTTTCATAGGGACAATTTGTTTGGTAGAAAATCCAAGGAAAAGTATTGACAGTGATGTCTGTGGATTATCCAGGATTTGAATCTACACACACACACACACAAACACCCTGGGCCTTCTGTTTCCCACCCCTACATAACATCTCATTAATGACTTCCCATATTGACCTTTTCACTAGAAAGTGAGTCCTGTATTATTCACACATTATGTGAACAGAACAGATTTAAGCACAATAGTGATTTGATTGAATTCTCACTTTCAGATAAAGAGGCTGATTCAGAAGTTCATCACAAGACAAGAAACCATCAGCCTGGTGGTTGTTCCATGCAACGTGGACATAGCAACCACAGAGGCTTTGAAGATGGCCCAGGAGGTGGATCCTGATGGAGAGAGGACTTTGGGTAAATAGAGCTGATTTTAGAAAAGGGCCACTTGCCTGAGTTACTTGACTTTTAGATAGTTCACTGTCTGTCTCTCTCTCTCAGGTATCTTGACCAAGCCGGATCTGGTGGACAAAGGCACAGAAGAGACGGTGGTTGAGATTGTCCATAATGAGGTCATCCACCTGCAGAAGGGTTACATGATCGTCAAGTGCAGGGGTCAGAAGGAGATCACAGAGAAGGTGTCTCTGACTGAAGCAACAGAAAGAGAGAAAGCCTTCTTCGGAGATCACGTGCATTTCCAGTAAGTTCATTCTTTTTGAGTAATTCTAACAAATAGTTTAATGGTGAAATATCAGTGCTGTGAATTACATTTTAATATATAATTTCACATGTACTCAGTAGCTTTTTATTTTTGCTGTAGGACTCTCTACAATGACGGTCATGCCACTGTTCCTAAACTGGCTGAAAAGCTCACTCTTGAGCTGGTGCATCACATTGAGGTGATTTTTTCTCATTGCTTCATTTAAACAATTTACCATATACGTTATGATTAGTCGCCTTAGGTGTTAAAGGTTTGTCCCCTGTGTGATATGCAGAGATCTCTGCCTCGACTGGAAGAGCAGATAGAGGAGAAAATAGCAGAGACTCGCACAGAGCTGGAGAGATGTGGCAATGGACCCCCATCTGACTCAGCTGACAGAATCATCTTCCTCATTGATGTGAGCTCCCTCTTATAACATTTACCAGGCTACAAAGACAAAATGCTTACCACTAATATGAATTTCTTTTGTTTGTTTTGTTTCTACTTGCACATCCTCTGACCCACAAACTGCCTTTGCTGTTGCTACTGAACTACTTCACTTTACACTTATTTATACCTTCTTAAATGTATATTTTTGTTGGCCTAATTTTACAACTCTTGTCCTGAGTATTGCACTACATATTTGTACCTGAATGTTGCATCAAATCGGTTCTTTTTGTTTGTTCTTCATTCCTCTATGTACTGTACTGCAGTGTATACAGATGGATGACAATAAAAGTCTTTCTTATTTCTTTTCTGTGCTGCAGAAAGTGACAGCGTTCACTCATGATGCCATGAACCTGACTACAGGAGAGGAGCTCAAGTGTGGAGACAGGCTCAATGTCTTTTCTACGCTCAGACGAGAGTTCGGGAAGTGGAACGCCCACCTGGACCGCTCAGGAGAAAACTGTGAGTGCATCATGTTGATCAGGTCTACAGCCCTCCATCAGCAGGACTCTGAAGTATATATTTGTGTGTTGCAGTTAACAAGAAGATTGATAAAGAGATTGAGGAATATGAAGAGAGGTACCGTGGAAGAGAACTGCCAGGATTCATCAACTACAAGACCTTTGAGGTCATGGTCAAGGAGCAGATCAAACAGCTGGAAGAACCAGCTGTCAAGAGACTCAAGGATATAGGAGGTATACGATTGAATATATGACAGATTGAATGTGTTTTTCTGTATTGCTCACATTTTCCTCAAATATCATATAGCCACCAGTGAAGTGCTCAAGCTGCTGGATAATCTCGTTTTTTCTGTTTCCTCCAGATGCTCTTAGAAAGGTGTTCATACAGCTGGCCCAAAATAGCTTCGTTGGATTTCCTAACCTCATAAAAACAGCCAAGGTAGCCATCCCAAGAGTTTGAAATTCACATTTTTATCATTCTCATAAGTATTTTGGTTTGGCTGGTTGCATTTTTGTGTTTAGACTGACCAGAATCTCATGTTGTAGGCAAAGATTGAAGCCATTAAGCCAGAAAAGGAGTCCACTGCTGAATCCATGCTGAGAACCCAGTTCAAGATGGAGCTGCTTGTTTACTCTCAGGACAGAACCTACAGCATCAGTTTGAATGACAGCAAGAAAGAGGAGGATGAGGAGGAAGACAAACAGAAAGGCAAACCATTTTATAAAGATTTGAGTGTCTACAGAAGGAATAATCATGCAACACTTCAGGAGCTGATGTTGCACCTTAAGTCGTATTACAAAGTAAGTTTTATTTAAAGCGAGGATTCGTGAACAAAATCAATGACCCATCAATAAATCAATGGTTTAGACAGAGGATATGTTTTTTCTGTTTTTCAATACCTGTCCTTGTCTGTCAAACTTTTCTTCCTTTACCCTCCTTCAGATTGCCAGCCAGCGTCTGGCTGACCAGATCCCGATGGTGATCCGCTACCAGATGTTGCAGGAGTCTGCCTTCCAGCTGCAGAGGGAGATGCTGCAGGTGATTCAGGACAAGGAGAATTTGGAGTTCTTGCTGAAGGAGGATTCAGACATTGGAAGCAAGAGGGCTTCTTTGCAGAGTCGCCTCAACCGCCTCATGAAGGCCCGTGCATACCTGGTGGAGTTCTAGAGGACGTCAAGGTCTAACTGCACAAGTCTACTGCACCTCTTGCATTAGTCAAATACAGTACAATTGTGGTTGTTGGCTGGTTATACTTTTTTTTAAAACTATTTTACTGTGTCCAGTGTAAAATGGACCAGGTTTAAGATAAGTCAGCAAAGTCAGAACAGCTCAATGTCAGAGCATGGGATTCATTTGAAATGTACTGTAATATTTACTCCTATTGTCATTCTCAAAAAAAAAAATGCAATGACTCAATGCAAAACTTAAAATGCCTGTTATTTAACAAGACAAAAATACATTATAGGAACACAATGTATGAGTCATGTTTCTGATCCATGGTTCCATTCCTGCCAGGGACCCAAAACAGATCATATATTTGTCATGGTTTCCTGGTAATGGCTGAAGCATTTTAAACAAACAAGTCATAAATGTTTCTTAATAATAATTACAGATGTAGAAATAGTTCAAATGCATTTTTAATATTTGTTCAAGCATAGTTGTTTAAATAAAGAAAAGATATGACTTTGAATTGATTGTCTAATTCATTTTTTCCAACTTGCTATTACATGCAAAACTACTCAATCTAAGAATTGAGTCTTTAAATTTTTCCACTAAAAATAGTTACATATTCGCAACTTGAACAATTAGTGCCTTTAAAGAAATTGAATCTCCTACTACTACACAATGATTAAAGTGATCATTACTACAATCCGGATCAGTCTTCTTCCAGGACAGTGTAGCAGCAGCTGCAGGACAGTGCTTCATATCAGATAGTCTGAGACCGGTTTCTACCAGTAGAACAGTAGACATCAATTATTTCCTTTGGGTCTAACTAAAATCAATTGAACCACAGTTTCTTATTGTTGCTGCCTGGTACGGTCCTCTAGCTACTGGATTTTTGGATGTAGAAACCTTTGCATGTCATTACAACTTTCTCACTATAAACCATGTACTTGAGCTCCCTCCTGTGGTTTCAGAGGATTGATAAAAAAAAAATTCCGGACATCAAAACACAGGAGTTGTAAAGTACACCATAGTTATAATCCAAATGTATTACAGATATTCTTACCTAGTACATACATAACTACTCTTCCTCCATGTAATCAATAAGCTAATGTGCTTTTTTACCCTCAGCAATGAAGGGGCTGCCTCAGTAATGTAAACACAAAGTTGATTCATTCCTGACTTCCAGTCCAGTAATCCATCTATGGATATATACACATTTATTTTAATTAATGCTTTTCTCTCTCAATCACTGACTTCTATTCCTGTGTCATGTCAGTATGGTGTCTCTCTCTTGCATACATCTAAAAACCCACCATTCTGGTAAATAACATGAACAGGCCTGCGTGGACAATCAGCTTTATTCAAAAATACATACATACATAAGTCTTTTTAGACAAAAAACAAAATCATTTAAAAGCAATTGATTTATTTCAGCCAGGATGCATTTTCATTCACCATTCTCTGCAGGGCTCTCTTGACTGTTGTCATCGTCTGATTTCTCGTCATCTAGGAAAGACAAAAATTATATAGCAAGGCATAAGTGCCTCTTTTTAACTTAAGATGAAACAGAAACTTAAGATGAAACAGATCAACATTAAAATTTTTTAACAGCTATTGACAACACAGAACATGACACAGGGACATCGAAAAGCACAAATGATGCCAAATATGGCACGAAAATGTCCTTGTTTACTCACTCTCAAGTGTCTGCTGCAGTTCCTGTATGGTACTGAGTAGCACATGGAACTGCTTCTTTCTTAACTCCAACTGCATGGGACAAAAGGTAGATAAAAAAAATATATATATATATATATTATTACTGAAGACATTACAGGTTAGAATCGAAGAGATGACTCAAATACTCGACTTTACCTTTGCATCTACATTCTCCTTGATGTGAGACAGTTGCTGGAGTTCTTTGTCCAGCGCCTCCAACTGCCTGCAAGTGATCAAGCACATGATCTAATTATCATGAAAGCCAGAACTGCTCCAACACGTTAAGGAGAATAACTTAATTTGTGGATGAAACAGATGAGAGACTGAATTACTTTAGCGTTTCATGTCGATCTGGGTGTTGCTCGATAACCTTAGCTAAAGCATCGTACTCTGAAAGGAAAGGTTGGGAAAAAAGTGAAATCAATGGCAATCGACAATCTGTAAGACTTTACTGTGCTCCTCAAGGACATGCGTTTTCTAATATCAAATCAAGTCAACAATTTAAGATCATTTTCAGTATTGATTAATGTGACAATATTTTCTTTGATAATTTGTTTAATCATTTAGTGGCAGAAATTAGTGAAAAAGTCTTTCTCGGCCTATATAAATAAACAAGTAGTACATCTCTCCTGTAAATTGCCTAAATCTGGAGCACTGAAAATATTTCTTACCTTGGCGGTTTTTACGTATTCTCTTTGCCCTCTGAATTTCTTTTTTGCATTCTGCTATCTTGTCGTGTGCAGACGTAATGTTTTGTTCTGCAATGTGGACATGGTTGTGATTATTTTGGGGTCGTTTTGTAACAAAAAACAAAAACATTGTTTTGTGCAGTTCTTCTTACAACATACAAAGTATGAAAAGCAAGAGTATTTCCGTTATATTACAGAGTGTACAACACAGTTGTCAACAATGTGTATGCATAAAAGGGAAAATATTATATTTCTTACCTATGTTAGTGTATATTTTCTCATAATTCTCCATTTCCCGAAGATTCATGTCATAAACCATCAACGTCTTCCACATGGAGAATTCACACTGGGCCAGTGTGCCCAGCATCCTCTGATACTGCGTGTACCTGAACACAGTTACACGGCGGTTTATGACTAAATAAAAGTTCTTCGCCGCACTTTTCTAGAAATTCTTGGTGACAAAGTCCAGGGCTAGGATCTGTAGAGCACACTTACCCTTCCTCCTGGGTCCCAGTCGAGTTGCACCATTTGGTGAAACTCTTTAGCAGTACATTGATTCGGCGGTCATCACCAGCTCCGTCCCCGTCAATGAGAAGACGTTTCCGAATAACTTCATCTAGAATAGGGGCGAAAGCGGGGATCAGACAGCCTTTCAGATACAGCAGGAACATTTTAGCGCCGCCGAGCTAACTGTCTGCTAGCTAACATGGCTAGTATATATTAGCTCTTGTGAAAGCAAGCTGCTCCTACGTTTAAAACTGCTTCCTTTTTGACTGTATGGCTGGCTACATATGGATATTTAGAGCTCCGGCACATAGTTCTATTCGTTGCTTTAACCAGAAAGCTGAAATCACTTAATTTAAAAGTTCCTTACCATCTGTAACAGCTCCCATTTCTGTACCTATCAGGATAAACTTTATTGAATAACAGGAAGTGGACAAAGCAGCTAACCCCGCCCCCCTCCTCTGAGGACAGACGGCGGTGATTGGCTAGAGAAGAGAGCACGCAACAATGACAACTGATTAAAATAACTGGATAAAAGATTAAAAAACAATACGCGAGGATAATTGTATACATTTCACACTAGGCATAGATTAAAAATAACATTTAACAAAAACATAAATAACTATTTACCACACCGCTCATCCACAGTAATTTAAAATATTTCAAGTACATCTTTCACAAAATAAATTGTATATGATACCTCCATTACGCTGTTTGCAATACAGTCCCAAGTTGTATGCCATTGTAGCATATGTTATCAAAGATAACAAACCAAAATTAGGCTTATTCTTTTTTTAAACGTTTTATTAGCAAACAACATAGAGAACATGCAGAAATCACAAACAAACAACGCCAAGAACAATCATAAAACAGCTCATAAAACAATGTTATGCAGAATACATATATTTAGGCGTTGGATCGCGTTCTTTGTTTTAGAATATAGGATTGAACAAATGTATTGTTTGACTTCATTTTCAAAAATTAAGAAATCTGTTTTATGGTTGGAAAACATAAAAAAGGGTAAGTAAAAAAGCCAAACAATACATATCCATAGGTGATGGAAAATTCAGAAACAATATATTGGGATCAAATGCCTTGGTGGGATAGAAACGGTGAATCATTATAAAAGACACGTCCTTGATCTTATTTAGAATCAAATATTTATAAGGTAGGGACCAGATCTTCATTCAGTCCAGGTCAAAATTAGGACCCTTGATGACGGAGAAGCTGCTTTAACTCATGTGTGCGTGCGTCCTGGCGCAGTGACGTCGCTGTCCCAGAATGCAGTCTGGTAAACAGACATGGAAGCACCAGGTGAAGACCTCCACAGAGGCTGAGCGCTGCACTCGCTCTTTCCCACCGTCTTCTGTCTCCTTCGCCCAGTGCATCCAGTTGAATTATATCTGCCTGGTGTCACGTTTACGTCTACAGCATCCAGAGCCTTGGTAAGAGTGAAGTTGTTGTCGATTCATGACGACTGCTAATGACTTCTGCTGTGCTGTCAGGCTTCTGCCAGCTTCCTCGCTAACGCTAGTCATGGCTGGCTACAGGCTTCAGGCTAGCACGCTAATGTAGCCGCCACTGCTCTCTAGCAACGTTTGTACCAGTCACAGACGGACACTGGTTGGAGCCTGTTTTCATGACACAACTCCTGATAGACAAGATGTCCTTTTTCACATATCGTATTTACGATTAACTTTTATTTAGTCTTTTCTATTTTTGGAAGGAATGTTAATGTCCGATAGTGTGGTTAGTGTCTAGAAGAGGTGGGAGGAACGCCAGCCAATGAAACTGCTGGCTCTTTTTGGTCTCTGCTAGCTTAGCACCTACTTTTCAATGACAAGTGGTTCGTTTCTAAATACACTAAATAATGTCATATTTTGCCAGTCCTGGCCTTTGATATACGGTCTTCGTAGAGCCCAAACCACGATTGAATTCAGCCTAAACTACATGTACGGACAATATTGCAAGATAGCAGACACTTTGGAAGAACAGTGTATACAGTACATTCACTCTGAAGTCGTAGTCCGTGTATGTAGAGATGTATAAGGACTGGGTGACAACGCAACACGATCTTTTGTTGACTTCCAGTTCAATCCTATCGTGATAAAATGGTCATATCACGTTATGGTTGTACAACGTTCTGTCTACTCGTTTTAAACAATTTCTGTGACCAGCAGACCAGAGTTAATTGCGTTCAATGTCACATGATTTTTTGATGTGTTTTTGCACACAGTTGCCATATTATGATATATGTATATATCATAAATATTGGAAAAATTGCCATGTAAGTTCATCTTAATATTGTCACAGTGATTTCAACCACATTGCCCACCTCTTATAATTAAAGAAAAGATATGCGGGACACAACACAGCCATTTTCTTCATCTGTACGACCACAGAATAGCTACCATTCAACAACATTCCAAAAATCCTATACATTTTGATTGTAGATTTGTGGAATACAGGCTGTTAAATTGTCAAATGATGATGTTCAGTACTTACTCGTATATAGGCAGTGTAGTCCAAGTATTTATATATGGAGGTATTTTTGCCAACAACAAACAATGTGGCCAAAATGAAAGAGTGGCTGTTAGATGTTCCACCATGTTGGTGTTCGATGGTGTTCATATCAGTATTTTGTGAATGGTTATGCCATTTCCCCCTGAAATGTGAAGCTATGACCGAGCAGGACTTTTGACCAGTAAGCTGGTAGAGGTGGACCTGAAAATAATTTGTGGAAGTGGTTTTTTGGTTGGTGGTTAATCTTTAGTGCAAGTACAGGAATTATCAGACATTTCAGCCAATTAATAACAATATAAAGAACAAGCTTAGAGCCCCACTTTACTTTTAAGCATGGATTTTGATCTACACTACCTGATCTTCTTTGAGAGCTCTGGCCCACTGGCTGAAGCAAGATATAGTTTTTGTATGCTATAAATAGGTAATTATTTCTACAAAAAAAAAAAACTCATTCAGAAATGCAGGACTTTCGTAGGTAGTGAATGCCATTAGTAATGACCAAATGCAGGTTAGGATTGCCAGTGCCAACCTGATATTAGTCCCTGATTTTATGCATGCTGGCTCACTGACACGCCTTCCCTTTGGGCTACAGCAAAAGCTTCTGACAAACAACATTTAAAGTATTGTGCAAATTTAAACAAATCTAAAGGAAGTTGTTGTAATTTCTGAACAACACTTTTCATTGTATGGCTTTGTGTTTTGCCTAATCGTCATTTTCTGCCTCTATGAATATATCATAAGGTGTCTTACATCAGTTAAGACAACAAAAACAACGATAAAATGATATGGTCTCAGTCTTTATAAGGGATTACTGTGGGGCTGTAGAAGGTGGTTAGGGATGGTGCTTAATGGATTGGATTACTGTGTATTGGTGAAGAACTCCACAACAAGGCCCAGGGAGGACAGTGTTACCTTCCAGACATTTGTCTTATAATTCCATGTTAACTGATTAACTCTAGCAGCAAAACAAAGAACCTGATACTGACTTGTCTTCTCTCAATGCTTGTGTGTGTGTGCATGTGCGTGTGTGCGTGCGTGCGTGTCTCCAGACTCTATTTTTCTAGTGTGTGTGGCAGCCAGCAATCATCCAAACTGATGAGGATCAACTGACTGAGTGAAAATTCAGTTCCTTTTTTCTTATTTTGCCAAGGTAAGATCTTACAGCTACTCATCACTCTACACTATTGACAGTTTCGTGTTTTTTATAGCTGTGCAATCGTCATAAGTAGTTGTATAATGCTGAAATATGTTTACAATGGTCACTTACTTATAGACTTATTGGAGTTCACTATAGAAATGTTTGTTAGTTGTTTTTCAGCAAACATACAAACCAGTAATTCTCAAGACTCCTTGCATTTCTTCCCAGGTTTACCTGGGATGTTTTTTAATTTAGGATGCTTTTTTCAAAAAAATGACTACACTTGTGGGCCCATCCCAGACCAAATATGACTGCTACTCATCAAGATGGACTAGTATTAAGGCAACAATATGTCATAACTTAAATGGCTTGCAATTGTAGCCAATAATGGGGTCTGATAATGAAAAAAGGCACAGCTAGCCTACAAAAAACCCACATTAAACAATGTTCTCCGCAAGGTCTTAGAATTTGTGGCAGTGGCTAAATGGGTAAGTTACACATTACAGTGAAAAAGGATTAGCTTTGCATGCCTCTGAAGAAATTCTGTTAATGTTTTGTGTAATTGTGGGAAATCTACTTTTGTCTTGCCTGTTTGTGAAATTATTGATGTTGCACTTACCACCGATTTAATATATAAGTGCCATTTCAAAATCCCTGTAGAGTATTATGTGTTGAGCCATTGTTTTCTCAAGGTAATGCACACTTTATTTGTTTAGTAGAAAATAACAAGGTACTAAAAGTTGAAATCCATATAACATTTCACTTGTCACCCTCAAACTAACAGCACCATGCTTGTTATGTCCTCCCCCCGCCACAAGGTATTGTAGGTCTCCTGAACGTAATATACTTTATTGCACTCGGGTTCAACCCTGGTTGCCAACCACAATTTGTGTTTTGACAATTTTAACAGTTCCTATAGGAAGTACCCCCTTTTTTATTAGAAAGACTGCATTTAAAATTGGAGTCTCGAGTGTTGGATCAATTTGTGACTGAGGTGCATTTATGTGCAATAAATAAAGACCGAAGGAAATTAAGCGTAACTTTTTTTCTGTGAGACACTGGCAACATCTTCAGGACGAGCTTCTTAATTTGTATTTCTAAATTGAGCGTTGGTTTAAAGAAAAAGCCAGGTTTCTGGACTGTACACTTCAAACGAGCAACAAAGGGCCGTGCAAGGCTCTTCAGGATACATGCCAAACCAGAATACATTAAACTTTTCTGCCATTTGTTAGGAGGATTTCTTTCTTTTCAGATATCCTTCATTCGTTCTCTGGAAAACAGCACAGACAGCTGCTTAAACTGTCCTTGTTTTTCCGTTAAGCTAACAGATGGTTGTGCCCTTAAGAATATCTGATGATTTGATGGAAAAGAAAAATAGTTACATAGAATCAACAACTATGTCATTCATATAAAATAGGAAGAACAGCCGCAGATGAAGACTAGAAATGTTAATGCCGTTTGTAAGTCAGGTCCGTCAGTGTATTACATTGCCTCTTTACAAGAATCAGCATTCTCTATTCTAAATGTTGTCTGTGGAAAGACAACATGGAGATTATACATTATGTTTTCTCTTGTGTCTCAGCTTTAGTCAGTTGAATGCATGCACCACTGGGGGGTACATCACAAACATTTCATTTTGAAAGTGAAAGTACAGACAACTTTGCTGTGGATAACTCTGTCTTTACACACTGGACAAGTTTAGGAGCCGCTGGGGAAAATCTCATTATGTATTACATTATTCTGCAGACATTTTGTAGAATTAACAGTAATGTGAGCATGGTGCGTCATTTTCTTTATTTTAGTGGCAAAACTACAATGAAAATGAGTTAAGGATGCATGTAATATGTTTTACTCTTAATGTTGTGTGTGTGAGGACTGGTGTCAAAGTTAGTATTTAAACACAATACATAATGTTACACTCCTAGGACTCAAGCCATGGCATGCTGTCACTGCAACATCAGCAAAAATCTGAAGTTTGAGTCCTTGTGTGTGTGTGTGTGTGTGTGTGTGTGCGCGTACATAGACAGATAGATGGATAGATTTTAGGAGCTTACTTTTTATTGTCATGGAAACACAGTGAGAAGTTGATTTTGCCCCATAAAAGTGTCATTGCAAGATTTGTGATATTCATAATTTGCATAAGCTTGGTGCACACTGTTAGTGCACTATTGTCACACTAACACAGGTGTTGAGTAAGCTTACACTGTGTATATTAAAGGAAATGTCAAAATCAAGTCCTTATTTATAGACCAACACATACAGTCAAGTCTGTTATGTAATTTATTTATACAGCCCAGCGTCACAAATGTCTCATTTGATATGATGTTAAAACAGAGAGTTCATTTTTACAACTCGACCACAAGTTTTCCAAATTCCAAGCAGCTATGATGCACTTTGCAAGGAACAACATAATGATACATAACGTAAAGCCCATTAAATAATTGTTCAGTGGGTGGGTACTATAGGGGTACACTATATGCTGCCTTACTATCACATTCTTGTTTTTATGTATTATGTGTAATTCTTTAATATAAATTATTTGATACTGCTACACATTGCTATGTAACCAGAGTGAACCAGATATATGTATATCCCATTTTTAATAAGCAAAATGTAACATTAACAAGTAGTTGAGCATTGCGTGCAATTGGGGTTAAAGCTAAAGCTAACTGGGATCCATAAACCTACAGATAAAGTGCCGGTCAATTCGGTACACATCATATGTTGTATAAGCTCTGTACTTGTTGCTCGTCAAGTGGCCACACACAGAGGTTTTATTTATTTATTTTTGAGGGGCGGGTGCATCGAAACAACACGCGCTCGCCCGCGTCAATCAGTGAAAAAGTCCTCCTATCCCGAGCGCCACCAGCGCTGACTCTTGTGTTGTTACATTGTAGCGGAAAGAATGTCGGAAAGGGCCGAGGATGACGTCAGGGGGGAGCAGCGCCGAGCGGCCAGGCAGCAGCTGAAGCAGCAGCAGCAGATCCAGCGGGGAGAAGGCTCCACAGCAATGGCGACTGTTGCGGAGCGGAGATCCTTGCCTAGTCCAGAAATAATGCTGGGACAGCCTTGGAGCAACTGGGTCGACGCCGCCAAACTCCACGGCAACGACGGTGAGTTCCCCAGCGTCCCGAATGTGCGCGAGGAAGCGAGGTAGAGCGCGACAGTTGCCAGTTCTGTCTTTTTTCTTTTTTTTTTTTTGGCCGGATTGCATGCAGTTTTTTGGTGGAATATGAAGAAACGCTACTGGTAGCAACAGCACTGGCAGACAAGCAAGTGCAACTATTTATTTGTCTGTGTGTCGGATCGTCTTATTTTCAGGTGCTGAATCGGAGGAAAGTTTCAAAGACTTCGGGAAAAATCGAGATGCCATGCGTTTGTGCAGAGAAGGTGAGTGTTTTTAAATCTAGGGCCAAAGGTGTATTTTGGTTCTGGGGGTTTACACATACACACACGCACATTCAAACACTTGACACGCGTCGTGCGACCAAAATGTAAACCTACAGTAAATCATGAAATCATGAATTGACTGGACAACCGAATATAATAAGTGAAACATGCGTCTCATTACGCGTGGTAGTTGACATTTGCATCTGTCCCTAAAATAACTTAACGGTTAACAACTTAGGCTTGCTGTAGTTGGTTATAGGCCCAAACATTGCAACAACAATGTCATATTCTGTTTGGAGAAAGCATTTAATGTCATTTTACTTATAATCTCCCTCCATATTTCGTGTCTCCCACTATTTTAGGACAACAGTTAGGTTTGTTGGCATAACAATTTGAAGGTAGTCAAAATCTTGAAAGTTATTGTAAACTTGTATGATTTCTCAAAACGAAAACCCCAAACGGAAATGTTACAACAGTCGTTGGGGGTGAAAAAAAACCCTTCTTAGTCATAATTTGGTTAAAATGATTGCTGCTCTTTCACACACTGCTTCAACACTAAATATGACCAACCGTAATGTTTTTGTTACACATATGTAGATGTGTATCATTGCATCATTTAACATAAGTTTTTAATGTCTTAAAGAACTTGCCCACCCAACCAGCATGTCGTATACATTTCTGATTTTTTCAGGCCGAACAAATGTAAACTCAGAAAAAAATCTCACTACTCTGATAACAAAGTGATAGGACAGTTATGTTCCTGCGAGTAACTATGATCTCTGGTTCCTCTCTAAAGCTGAAACATATTGTAGTTTATGTATTCAATATAGGCAGTAACAGGGTACGGTTCAGTCATGACAGAATAAAGAGAAGGGACATCATCTTGCATGGGTGATAAAACCCCCTGTGTGCTTCTGACACATCATCTAGCTTCTGAGCCACAGAGTGATGTTTTCAGAGCACTTTGTGCTGCAATTTTATTTTTGGAAACGCCTCAATTAGCATTAGCTGTTTTTTCCTGCTGGCAGGCCTGGATTTTGAATGAGCCACACCACAAAGGGAAATAGTTCTAACAATAAAATGGCATCTTGTTTAATTACCAGTCAACAATGTTTTCCAGGCTCTCCAAGACACCAGAATGAACAGTTTGACAGGATGAGTTGAAGATCTGGTCATTTAACTCAGAATTAAAAGAATGAATACAGTGATTGTAGTTTGAAGCCCACCTCCTTTTTATGAAAGGTTAATGCTACGCTAATGTTGGGCATTATCTTAAGTGGTTAACTGGGCAACCTTTGTATAAAAGTATACTCACAAAGATGGTACGTTTATTTAGCATTTTATGCTAATCTCTTGCTCAAGGACAACATGAGCAGGGCATGTTCAATGTGACCTCACTGTAATGGGATGGTCATTGCAGCGACTAGGACACCAAGATGAAGATGCACCATTTTGTTTTTTTAGCTCTATTTCAGAACTAAGCGTAGAGTGAAAATACATTATCTGTTGTTTTCTGTTCTGAAATTCTATTTGTGGGGATAATTTGGCAGAGAAAAATAGCACAAATTAAGCAAAAAACCATGAGGATCATCTGCAGACACTCGGCACCATCATTAATTCTACAGCCAACAACAGAGCGATCCCTTTCGTGTGCATCATTGTCACAGAAATGGACAGTTTTCTGACTAAAATGAGTCCTGATATAGAACAAGTTTGGACTCTGATTTGTCCAACAGTTTGGACGCACACGTGTACTGGAATGACTGGTTCTGGTTTTATTCATGCTGTCTAATAATGTAGTTGCAGAACAAGGTACCTGACAGGGTACTTATCTAATGTTGCATTTGCACTGGTCAATAATGTGGCCGGAGTCCCAAGACCATTGCACAACATCAATGTCCTAGAAGCTCCCAATGACGAGTAAAATAGAGCTTTCGTACATTATACAAAATATTTCAAATGGTGTGATGTGTGGCTGAGCTAAAGAGATGTTGTCCGCTTTTTGCTGAAGAAATGCTGGAAGCCACAGAGTCAGAGTGGCCATTTAATATTCAGTGCTGCGAGGTCACTCGATATGCAAGTGTCTTGAAACGTCTCAAATCGTGTAGCAGCGTCTGTCAGTGACTTTTTTGTGTCATGGGGCTGATCACCACATGCTGCTCGTGGCATAAGTGTATGTTCATAGAATGTTGTTCTATGTGTGTGTCTAGTAGGGATATTACAAGTGGATGACTACACCTCTCCACCATGACTCACCACCAGATTCCTCCTGTGGTGTAACCGCCATTCTGACACACACAGATGATTAACACACTGTAAAGATGTATGGCAATCAATGGCTGATGAATTCACTCATCATCGGCCTTGCTTTTTATACATTTTACACCGTCACAGGCAGGGAAGCGGGGAAATGTAGTGTCAGCCACAGGTCAGATTCAGCCAGCGCGTGTGCTGCTCACAGGCAGCCAGAGCTGCTACTATTCCACCTAGATCATTCATCACTGCCATGGATGAGGATGCTGAAATTAACTGGACTCTCTTCCTCTGTCTCACGCTCACAGGCTCTCTTTCTCCTCCTCGAGCGCAGGTCCTCTGCTCACTCCCTTTGTCTCGCTGAGGCCTCGGCCTGCTTCTCCGCTCTCGTTCTGTTTTTTTTTTCTCTCTGCCAACACTCCTTCCTTGGCTTTGCTCGGTTGTTCTGTCTCTTCTTTCTACTCCTCGGCGGCATCCTTTCTCCCTCTATCCTTTTCATCTCTAACTTGCACATGAAGAAAATGGAGATTGAGAACGGGGCAGACACAGTGGCATTACACCACTTTTCAAGTCGGGCCATTTTAGCGGCGCTGTTCAGTCGGTGCCAGCGCGTTGAATGCAGAGTGGCAAGGCAGTCTAGTCGCGCTGCTTTTATCGTTTTCTCTGTGGCAGTCCCCAGCCTCTTTGGAAATAAGTGTTTTTTTGCTCCACTGCTGTTGAAGGAGACACTTAAGCAGAGTGGCTTCAAACAATTGACACACATTAAGTATCATCAGGCTTGTCAATTCATCCACACAAGGCTGCCACTGACCTCCCTAAGAGGGAACCCGCCAGGTAGGCCCTTTTCACTTAGTCTTTGCTAAATGGCCCTCAGCCCTTTCCAGACTCGGCCAGTGATGTTTGGAGAACCCTTGATGGTCCTGGCGGAGTACGTATTGGAGAGGGTCTCCACTTCTCTCCTCTTGTATCCTGTCTTCTGCTCATCTCATCATAACGCCCCAGGCAATCTCTTAATTAGCCTCCTTAATTAGGTGGTTTTTGGTTCTCTGCGCTAGGGTAAATCTTGATCACATTGTGTTAAGGAGCGGCACTTCCCTCTGATTTTGCCTAAGAGTGGCTTGTGAAGCGTGAGGCTTTTTTTAATAGGATAGTGCGCCTGAAAGTTGCACTGCCTTACTGGCAGTACTCAAAAATGTCCATCTATACATCCCACAAAAAAGAACCAAAAGAAATGTCCATCACAATTTCCTAAAGCCCATAGTAATTACTTAATATTGCTTGTTCTGTCTGCCGAACGGCCCAAAACCCAAAGATATTCAGTTCACTATCGCATGAAACTGACAAAAGCAGAAAATCCTTACAATTGAGTAGCTAGTATTCAAGAATGTTTGGCATTTTTGCCTTTTTTAAAAATGACTAAATCGATTTATCGAAAGTTTCTGAAAATGTTTCCGTTAATTCCGTCAACATTGGAAGTATGAAAGAGATGGAAGAAGTTACCCAAGCAGCATGAGGGGAAATTAAAAATCCTTCCTTATTGATTAAAAATCACAGATCATGCACACTTTGTTATATACATCTTATAAGCGCAGTGTTTGTTTATAGGAAAGGCATACATTCTTTGACTGCAGGTAACCTTTGGATTGCTGGCTTAGCTCTTTTCCAGGTTCTTATCTCTTGAACAAGTTCTCTAAGACAAATGGAGACTAGTACTTGTGAGTGATAGGTACTTTCACGTGCAGACTTTGCTCATCAGGTTGCCTTGATTGAGCTCTTTAGTTTTTCTGTGTGGTGCAACACAGTGATGTCTGAATTTTACCCAGGACAGGTCTTGCTGTTATGCGAAATAGGGTAGTTCCACGTTTGATGGCATAACCTATCTTCAACAGTTACAGAGTTTTCCATGTAGATTCACATTGTGCTGCCAGCTGGAGCACCAGGTGAACATAGGTCTGTTTTATCTGCGTCTCCTTGACTTGTGTGTGTGGTCGATTCTTCCCCTGTTTACAGACATGCCCATATTTGGCCAGTGTCCCGCACAGGATGACTTCTACCTGGTGATGTGCAGCCACTGCGGACAGGTAGTCAAGCCCCAAGCCTTCCAAGCACACTATGGTAAGTGTCATGCACATGCACACACATACATGAATATGTACGTGTATATACACTACCGTTCAAAAGTTTGGGGTCACATTGAAATGTCCTTATTTTTGAAGGAAAAGCACTGTACTTTTCAATGAAGATGACTTTAAACTAGTCTTAACTTTAAAGAAATA
>JAVQJL010074689.1:0-10400 GCA_036024295.1 Nannoperca obscura | reverse complement strand
ATTTTATTATAGTTTCTTTTCGCACTTTAATGTAACTTGCATGCCCTTTTGTTTCCTCCTTTCAAGCTGCTGGAACTGTGAATTTCTCTTGGAGATTAATAAAGTATCTATCTATCTATTTCAATCTTTGCCTGTCCAGTAAACTCAATGTCAAAAGTGACCAAGAAAGGAAACATATACACGAGGTGGAATTTTAGGTGACCTAAAGGTAGTTTAGGTAATCAATACCTGATGCATGTGAATATCATCTCTCTATAGTTTCATATGTAGCATGTTTTACTTTCTAGCTAGTATAGCCTCTTATGGTGTGAACCTTCCCAGTGTCGCTCCCAAAGAACGTACACACGATTTATTCTGGTTTTACCTGGAGGTGGGGCCTGAGGGTCTGCTGGAGGAGGTGGAGGAGCCGCTGCTGGATTCTGCTGCTGCTGCTGCTGGTAGTACAGCTGGATGGGCAGGGGGATTGACCGTCGCCTTAGCCCCACCAGGAGAATCTGAACCTGACCGTTGGCCTTGGGCTCCTCTTGCCGCCGCATTGTGTGGTTGGGAAAAACTGTCCTGTGGTGGCAGGAGGAGACGGAGGATCGTCACAAAAGGAACACTGCAAGGTTAAACATGTTTCTGCAAATTTAGCTATTCAATTTATCAAAATCCCAAATCCTGAACGGAAAGCAACTAAGAGTTTTTCAGAACATCTACAAAACGGATAATGCTTTTCTTCAACATTTTCAGTGTCGTCAGGCTGGTGGAATATAAAAGCGGACAGGCGGAAGACACGGGACTAACCGCAGACACTTGAGGAAGCCGGTGGAGTTCAAGATGTTGCTTCGTCCCATTTTACTGCATGTGGCCAGGTACTCGGAGTACATTTCTGATCGAGACACGGAGCCCTCGGGGTTTGTCTCAAAGTGTGCGTTTAGCCTGACGGAGAAACAAAGCCACACATAAATGGGTTAGGATGCTACTGACTGAAGAACTACAGACAGGGCGGATAAGTACAAGGACAATTCACATGTATATCTGTATTCACATCTATAGATGAATTAATCTTACCACTGCAGTGTAAATTTCTCCCCATCTAGTTCAACAATACCAGGTGGAGGTTGAGTGGATTGAACTGGGATTCTTGTTACTGAAGACACAAAAAGAAAAGAAAACGTTTAAAAAAGAAAAATAATTCAGTATAACTGGTTTAATGTTAAAAGCTAAATGCAAAACAACAACATGGTGAGTTTGAGCATTGATGCAATAAACTTCTCAGTCTGTAAAGCTCCCCCGGCTGTCCACTAGATGTCAGCAAACTGAATACTTTGCAACCCTGTGGAGCACCTTGACAGCACAGGAATGACACCTTCCAAGGTTAGGCAGGTTTAATTCTCACCAGGGGTCACCTGTTGATTTGCAAACTCAAGGTGCCTTGAGAAGTTTGGAAAAGTCACTTTCACATGTGCATTTGATTCCTTTGTCTCTGGCCAGCATGATATAAGCAGGTGGCAAACAACAAACGACTTAGTAAAAGTACAGAGATCTAAAACTAAACGGGTTCATTTTCTTGGTGGTCATGAATCAGCTCCTAGAAAAGTCATCAATAACTGTCCAGGGCTTAATTGTTGCTTTGGAACTTTTATCATCTTCATTTTCTACTTCAAACGTCATATTTAGAACAGCTGCAAACTGTTTAATCACAGACAGGATAAGTCCAGGACATTGCTCAAGTCTGGCCTTCCTTATTAACCAACAAATATCAATGAAGAAATCAGAGAATTGCTTGAGCAGTGTGACTTGTTATGTGTCAATTTACTGCACTTTTCTTCCTAAAAATTCCAAGCAACTTATTCGACGTGACAGAGCAAATGATAATGATCACAGGGTTCGTACAACGTTGTAAGAGTAAAGTTCAGGCACTTTTCAAGGATGAAACACCAGATTATGTTGAAAATCAAGCATTTTGAACCTTGAAAACATAACTTACATTTAAGCATTTTCCAAACTTTGTACGAACCCTGCAATCAGCAGGTGTTTCAGCCAGGACTGGATACAAACTGGGCTGGTAAACCACTTTCTGGGAAGGATGCAGGGCAGTGCTCCAATGGCACAGCAACAGGTGACCCGTGATTCACGAATGGCCTGTTGTTGTTTACCACCATGTGCTCATTTGTATTATTTACATGGCCTTTTTTGTTTTATTTGCATGCAAATGTCCCTACCGTCCAGGCACCTGGGCATCCATGAGCCAAGTCAGAATGCGTTTTAAAAGTTACATGTGTTGATTTGGTGAAACTCAATTAAAGATGAAGTTAATCGCAGCTTTAAAAAAAAAAAAATACTTTAGTGAAGATTAGTCATCCACTGAATACAGCGTATTCCAGATTTCCAGTTGACCACAATAGTTTAGAAAGCTGTGTTTATTCCCTGTACCTAAAGTTCAAAGTTGACACATGAAATTCCCCTAAAGGGGTACTGCTGTAAACTAAATAATTGCACAGCGGTGAAACGCATCAAAGTTGGTGTTAAAAGCAACATTTCTTACCAAATGTATGAAAATTGGCATTTCGTGGGTTGAAAAAGGCTCAACACACCTTCTACCGTTTTAAATCAGCCCTGGACCTATGAGGCCGATGCTGACAGAGTCAACCGGTTGGGACCCGTCTACGTCATGAAATGTATATAAAATAAAATAAAACACCTCCTACAGTTGTTGTTCCTTCACTCGTTGCAGTTTTTAAAAATATGCTCAGAAAGAGGATTCAAGCAGAAACGGAGGGCATAGTTACACTTTAATAATGCTAAAATTGACCTTCGGTGGTTGTATCAGCTAGCAACACTCTACACAACTCAAAGCACAACAAGGTTATTTTACTCTCATAGTAATGCTCCCGTTTACCTAGCAGGGGGCTAAGTGTATAAGCTCTTGTTAAGGCAGAAAAGAAATTGTCACAATTTTCTAATCAAGGGGCACAAGTTTCCTTCATCTCTCCACAGCAGCATCACAGGTGATGTTCGACGAACAGGCGGAGGCCATGAACAGACACTCACCGGGCGCTGGCGCTCCCTGCACGGCTGCAGGAACCTGCTCCACCAGCTGCGGCCGCACCTCGGCTGCCTGGTCAGCGTTGGCCTGGTGCTCGATCAGCCGCACCGCTGTCAGGGCGTCGGGTCCAAACGTATGAAGGTCAACCGACACTAACCGGACTAACAGGTCTGAAGGAGTAAGAGCAGCAATCACATTCCAGCATAGAAACAGAGAAACAATCCATACACAGATTTTAAGGGCAGAAGGAAAGAGACACTGTCATCTGAGCCAGTTATCCATGAAAGTAAAGACTAACGTGACAAATCTCGGCAGGCAGACAAGTTACCAAACTCTATTGAGCCCATGCGACATTAGATTTCACATCCTGGTGTTTACTTATTAAGGAGAATGAACAATAATGCATTTAAAAAGCAATTAAGATGTCATGACAAGTAAACTGCCACGGTATGTTTACATACATAGTAGTACATGATGGTAGAGGATTCATACCTATGCTGTGGTCTACAGAGGCGATCTTGCTGCAGGGTATCTCTCCGAGCTGGGCCAGCAGGTACAGCACCTCCAAAGAGGCCATGAGGAGCATGAGGTCAGGCAGGGTGAGGAGCATCGTTACCTCCCTGTACGAGTCCTGGTCCACGTACTCACAGATTAACACGCCGTTGTCTTCCGCCTTGCTGAGGTTGCCCAGGATTTCCATGGCTTCAAAAACGAACAAAAAAAAAGACACCGAAATAACACATTTAACTTGAGACGCTTCACACAGCACACCGACACCAAGAAGTCACCACGACGGCCCGCCGGAAAACTCACCTCTCATTTTGAGAAACCTGTCCCTGGACATCAAGCATTTGGTGATGGTGTGAAAGATCAGATGAGTTGTCCGAAAGTCAACGGGATCAAGCTGGAGCTACAACAAGTCAGAGCAGATTGACTCAACACACACAAACTAAAACGAACTGCATCCAAACAAACACACTTGTAACTACATTTAAAGCAGAAACCCCATGCTCACATTAATGACGTGTTCTTGCTCACAACATTTAAGCAACCAAAAAGCTGCCCTGGTAGTATTTCTATTATTTACATGAACAGATGATACAAAAAGGTTTTGCAGTATCATTTCTGAAGAATAGTGCTCTAAACGCAACCATCCCATTAATGCCATCAAAGGCTTAACTGATTTTATCTGGGGCCCAATGCATTCGCTTTCTAAAAATAGGCGTGGGCTCATTTACATGCATCTGATCCCAATAAAAACCATAATAAAATTCAAGCAAGCCCCTTCACTTCAACTCAATAGTCAGCCAGTATTTCACTAACATTCTCCATTTCCCATGTTGGACTAGAAGGTTTGAGTTCTATGTAAGTCTGTAAGTGCTGGAAAATGTGAAAATTCACCATGGCCAAATAAATATGCATAAATGATTCTGAAACACCATCTGGCAGAAAATAGGCATGTTTGAGCCAACGCGTCGCCAGCTACTGGCATCGTTACAAAACACCTCATAATGGTAGCCTTAAATTTTATTTTAATTTTTTTGGAACAACACACGGACAAATGCACCGACAGTTGTAGTCTTGCTATGCTTTGAGTGGGCAGTCGCTGTACAGGGGAGGGGTTTGGCAAACAGTCAATTAATTCAGAGTTTACTACACAGCATGGTTCAGGCTCCAATTCCGGCTGTTTTGGAGTAGAGCTGATAGCCAAAGACAGTTTACAGTGTCACGGTAACCTACATTTGGAAACAAATCTTCCCCACCAGGCACGTCACTCTTACTACACAACAGAACTGACCCAAATCCATAACATCAGTGGATCTTTTTGAAGTCATGCTTATTATATTTGGATAAGCGTTTTTAGCACTGAACACTCGGCCCGCACCAACGCAGAATGAGAGCCCCGTACAGTAACACCGGACCAACCTCGGCAGCCACGTTGCCCAACGTGTCGAGTCCAAGCTGTCGGAGTGAGATGAGGTTACAGTGGGCACAGAGCAAAAGGAAGCGCAGGCACGTTCGGTTGGCCGCCAGCAGCTTGACGTTGGCCTCCTCGAAGGAGAGGTTTCGCAGGATAACGGCAATCTGCAGCACCCGCTGGGCCTCCATGTCACTGATGCCCAGGTTCCGTGGCGGGTGGAAGAGGCTCTGCCAGCGCTCCTCGCACGACGTACCGTCTGCAAAGAGAACAGAGCAAGAGCGGTTTAGAGGGTGTGAGCAGATATTGACAACACAAGAATATGATTATAGTTCAACTTTAAGAATCACATGCTGCAAGAACCAATAACCAGATATAATTCTCTGTTCTCTGAAATATAAAGTATATTATATAGCATAGAAAGTTGCTTTGCACTTTCTACATTTAGACCATGATGTGTGTTTTGCTTGTCATGTTACCGCCTGCAACATAAGCTTGATAAGTCAGATGGCTGAGAGGACTACTATATATTTATTAATGGTCTTTCATGCTTTTAGGCTGTAGAAAGTCCTCTTTACAAATAGATAATATATTGTTTGCAAAAAAATAAGGAGAACTAAACGCTGTACAATAGTTCAACCAGATCGACTACTGAAAGGGCAGAAAGAGACAAAGATACCTCTGAGCAATTATTTAATTAGAATATAAGAAGTCAGTTTCCTGTTTCAGTGTCAAGTGCACAATAATGCCTGGAAAAAGCTGGAATTAGGGGTTGCTTTGGCAAAGCTATTCTTTAAACAGAAATAGAAGCTTGGTCGAAGGCTAGCACTATTGGAAATGGGATCACGGACTATCAGCTGAACATACTATAAACTGTCAACTCAGTTTAAAACTATTTAATCTCACCACTGAGTAGAGGTCGCAGAGAAAAACTGCTTCACTAAATATTTAGCAAGCACCGTCTGGTTCAAAAATAATATCGGGTCACTTGCACTTTTCTGGAATAAACTCCATGGAGCAAATTCAAAATCAAAGGGTATTTGGGGGGGGAGGGGGAAGTATTGTTAGAGTATATATTATAAAAGAAGAAAAGAAAAACATCAATACAACAGGTGATTCCAAACTTTGGAATGGTAGTGGTAGCTGGTGGATCTCATTTATTCTTGTGGTACCAAAGTTATATTCCATGTGAGCTTTTACTCACTGTTAAAATCTTTTGTAAAGGCAGCGTGACATAGTTTGAGTGTATGCACGGTTGGGAGAAGAGGGATTAAGCATGTCACAGAATGGTAGGTGTCAATAAATACACCGTGGGAGCATACAGGAGTGTACGCTTATATTGCTTTCTGTGGCTTTTAGCACCAAGTGCGTTTACCTTGTGCTGGGCTGCTCTTGTCCCAGATCAGCTCCCTGACTTCAACGTCCTCCACCACTTCTTTCCAGAACTGCAAAAGAACAGCAGCTGTTAGGTCATGCACTGGAACAGATGCTCAACGTTCTAACTGTATAGTAAGTTCATTGCAACGGTCATGTTAGTATGTCAGATAACAGACCTGACTAACTCATTCATCTCTGGTTACCGTAATCAAGACTGGCTCTCTCAATGGCAGGTTAAGCACTTTAAAACTATAACCTTACTCCAGACATTTATTATTAAACTCATGACACGGTCACAGTGGACAGTTTAAAAAAGACAGGAAAAAAAAAAAGACAAAAAAACGTGTATTCCCCCAACTGACTGCTTTAAGTGACATCACTTGAGGCCATTTTACAGATTTAACACAGCTCCCTCTGGAAACACTAAAGGCTTTATACTATTTTAATATATGCATTAGTACTTCCCAGCACCTGTAAACGGCTATTTCATCTAAATCACTATATAGTTATTTTTGCCCCTAATCATGAAAACTTGCACTATGTTATTAACACCGCCTCCCCCGGATAACACAGATCAAAGTCTTTGGAATTGGCCTTAGAATCGAAAGATACTGGACTCCTATTGGCTGTCTGTGTCCTCTGACCTCTCCTGAGGACCAGTAGCCACGATAAAATTCTCCTGACTGAGGATAAATTAAACACTACATTATTTTGGAGTCATGGCTGCGCTTTTATGCGCGCCTCTTGAATTGAGTGAGGTCAAAGTGAATTGACCTCCACTCGGTTTTAAAGACGCCTCAGAGAAAATGGCTCGGAGGTTCCTCTGTGAGGAGGAACCGCTGTATTTTCTGCCAATCTTCACACTGACAAGAGTGAAACGGATGCTCTGTGGCTTCAATTCTTTCATTATTAATGATTTAATAATGGCTGAACCAAGAGACATTTAGCAGACGACAAAACAAGTCACACAAATAAAGTTTACAAATTTACCCTGACAAAGTCCCGGGAGGTTTTCTCCTTCCAGTCCATCCCGAATACAGCGGAGAAGCTGCCTAGCGCTACAAAGGCACAGAGGGAAGGTTAGAGTAGAGCATCAGAGTTCCGTTCAGAATTTTTTTGTCTGTGTTCCCTTGCTTTTCAATTGCCCCTTGACGGATTATATTTAGGAGGTGCTAACCCCGGAACCTGAGAGGTGAGAAAGGAGTTGCAAACTGGGGACGTACTTTCAGTCAAATGAAAACTAGGTTTCCATAAATTAAGTTAGGATTATAAAAGCAACTCTAATTCACTTCAGACATCTTGAATCAACTCATAGCAGACACGCTGAATTAAATGTAAAGAATCAACCGTTTAAAGTTGTGTATTTGACAATGCCTATATTTGCCTGTGACTTCTCTTTCTTGCTAAAAACTAAAGAGCACAGATCTGGGAACGTACAGTCGTCAAAGACCCCGGCGTGGGCCAGCAGCAACGTGACCAGTTTGGGGTCCTTGTCCAGCTGCATGGCGTGCTTGCTCTCGTTGGAAAGCAGAGTGCAAACGTTGACAGCAAAGTCCACTTCGTTGGGCAGGCCCGAAAGAAGAGACAGCACCAGTTTGTTGTAGTCACACGGCGGAGCGAAATCCGTAGACAGTCCATAGCTTTGGCGGAGATAGTCTGCAAAGGAAAACATCTCTCGGGATTACTATACACGTTTCCTTATAAACCCACTGAAGTGTCAGTGAGGTGGGAGAAAGGGTTCCATCACAGTACAGTTATGACATTTAGTTCACAGCGTTTGTGTGCAGAACCTCTTTAAAAATCACAAAAATCTATATACATCTACATTAAACGTGCAGCTTTGTAAATAAAATCGTCTGGTCAGGTAGCACATTTTAAATACATTTAAATACCGTGGTTAAAGAGGTCCATCATAAATGTTTCTAAATGGTGAAAGTACATATAGCACTGTTGTATCTGAAGCATTGCAATACTGCCCACGCAAGCAGAAGTAAACAAATGGATTTAATGTAAACAGTGTATTGTTAATGATGTGAAATATAAACCACCGTCACGGTCTTTGCCCTGAGGACGTGGGTCTCTGGAGGAGATACAGAAAAGGAAATGAAGCAGGACGAGACAAAACACTGTAGGAGTTTGGATTTTAAAGTCGCCGCTACAACATGTGAATGCAGCAACATCTGCTGCCTCTGCACACCTTCAGTCAGTTTACCTCGGATTTATTTTACCTTTAGCTGAGTTTTTAAGCAAACCAAATGAGGCATCAAGCTGTTCACTGAAAGCTGCCTTTAGTTCAAATTAGTTTGATGAGCCGTGTCTTGTCTGACTGAGGAACATGAACATTCTCTAGCTTCTAATTGTGTTTGTCTCCGACTCAGTCAACCTCCATGATGGGCTTTCTATAATTAAAAGACTTCCCATCCTTAATAGCGGCGATCTCTGTGTGGGGGAGAGAATCATGACTTGAATGTTATTCAGCAGCTCTAAATGGCAGGTGATGCGGCCTGCAAAAGTGTCCTCCCATAATGTGCTTTGATTTTCTGCTAGCAATCATTGTGTGTGCATAGGTGTCATTTTCCCATATGCTAGGATATTTCAATTTGGTGCAGGATCTTTGTGGAGTGCTGCCTCTGGAAACCAATCGCAAAGCAGAGAGGAGTCCTGCTGGGTGAATTTGATTTCCATGCTGAAAAGGTTTGCGCAGGCAAATGTAATTCAGCAGAGTTGCCATTATAGCAGCAACAGCACCATTGAAAAGCTGCCCGGCCCCGCTCATCCTTCCACACCCGCGGCGTACAGAGGTGCAGGGGGCTGATGTACGACATGCCTTTTGACAGATCAGGCTCTATGAGCACAGAGAATTAAAAAAGGTGTCACGGGCCTACTACTAGAAAACATGACATAACAGGGCGGCCCAACGCTCAGGGAGAGATTTCCAGACCAACTGTCAAATAATTAACCATCACAAAGCCCGTCAAGCCAACAAAGCACGTTTTCATCCTGGCTGTACTACTACATTACACCGACATTTAAATTCAGAGCATGGGGCACAAGCAGAGTACAGTAATGAAGGGTTTGTTACCGAGCTAGAACAATAAAAACCATCCAGGCAGACACAGCAGCCGATACTAGCTTGTTGCAGATGTATGAGATGTATACGATGGCCGATAAGCAACGAGGAAACGTCGTACTGCACTGCCGAACAGGGCTACACCCACGCTAAAAGGTTTGTTTCTGTACACACGGGGGTTTTAGCAACATTTCAGAAATGATCTCCATACTACGCGCCTGTAAAGACAGATCACATGACCATTCACGTGCACTGGGCAAGCGCATGCCGGTGTAAACAGGAAGCAGATTGTGTACTCTGCAGTCAGTCGCTTAGGTAGTTCCAGAAAATGCTATGAGTAGAGCAGCAATGGAGAAAAGTAAAAGCAAAGATTTCTCCGCTTGCACCGACGACCAGGTGGAGCCGTTACAGAAAGTACGTGTTATTCACAATGAATGAATCGTTTCGAATCACTTGACGAATCAGGGAGGGGCATGTCGAGGCTGATAAGGATCAGGATAATCAGCAAGCAAACGTGGGTGTCTGCGTCATCGCGTTGAAACGTCTCTGTCTATCGTCACTAAAGGTTAAACTAAAACGGGGTCAGCAGTAGGGCTGCAACTAACAACTATTTTGATAATCGATTAATCTGTCGATTATTTCTACAATTAATCGATGAATCGGATAAAAACTTACAAAAAAAATATTTTCCCAAGTTTTTATTCCAACATACAGTAGTAACTTTGCATTGCAATGCTAAAATGTTAGCATGTCCACATGCTAACATGACCGTGGTGCTCCCGTGCCATGGAGGTTAATTTTTACAGTTTCCAGGTTACACACTTTTTACTGTTATTTAAAGTAAAGTGCTCCCACGCTGTTGAAGATTTTTGTCAAACGCTTTTTTCCGTCTCCGCCATTTTTCGAATGTTTTTTTAAGTGACGCAGCCAGCTCCGCGACACAGGGTGTAACGACGCAGACCCAAAGAATCGATAAGAACATTCGTTGCCGACGTTTTTTGTAA
>JAVQJL010074687.1:0-14353 GCA_036024295.1 Nannoperca obscura | reverse complement strand
CAGTTTTCAACTGGAAAAGTGAAACTGGTTTGCTGATCAGGACTATATATTGAGCTATGTATTAGTTATTCAACTTGTAGTTTAAAGGGCCGGTTCACCAAAATAACAAAATAAATGACATGGAAGAGGGAGGATGAGTTTGCACCACTGGTGGAAAACATTAATTCTGTTTTGATTCTGTTACACTTTTCCATATTTTGACGTGATAAATAACATGTTGGACATCGACTGTGGAGAGTGCAGGGCTGCATGTAAAAGGGAATGTTAGTGGATAGTGTAAAGGGCAAAAACATAGTCACTGGTTAGCAGATGATGTTTAGCAGGTATATTTACCATGTTCACCATCTAAGTTAAGCATGTTATCATGCTAACATTTGCTTATTAAAGACTGCACTAAAGACAGTTACAGCTGAGGATTATCAAGACAGTTACTCTGAATCAAAAATGTGAAGCTGCTGGTGTTGAGATGAAGTCATCAGGATCCATCCTCTGTGAGCATCTTTCAGTCAGCATTGCCATCGCTGAAGCCTTGTAGCTTGTTTCCAGTCTCGTCTGGATAATCCACAGATCTCACCACAAACAGCTTTCCAAGGGACTATTACTTCGCTAGAAATGAGTTCCAATAAAAATTGTTCATAGTGAGGTCTGTGGATTATCCTCACACACGTTTCTTTGTGACAATATTCAGAATACCAGAATTCATCAGCAAGGTCAGACACCACCAGAGGAAAGCTTACAATACAGATGTTTTGCATATGGGCGCATCATCTTCATGTAGTTAGTTAAACTACAGTTAAATTGGGCTTTGGTGTGTTTCACGCCCTTTTTTTCACCTCTGGTTGACGTGCAGCTGAATGCCACCCAGACTGGCTGTATGTTACTGGTCTGCTCATGAATTAGTTCTTGGACACATCTAACCACATGTGTCCAATTAGAGTTCCAGTAAACTGAATTGGCATACACATCCTACATAATTTGGGTTGCTGAAATGCAGCCTATGGGTTTCCTATGATGTCTAATTACATTGTAAGACACGAGTAATTGCAATAATAAGTAATGTGTTTAGATTATGCAGAAGTCAGTCCAGATGTAAAACATCTGTTTTGATCCTGCAGCGGGGCTTTTGTTACTTTACATGGTATTGTGAGAGCGGCTGTCAAGTCCGTTCATATCTCTCATGTAAATTTCAGGCTGTGAGAGTACATGCATGTGCTAATATCTCTCTTCTACCTGCCGTGCATATTGTAAATTCAAAGTGAAATGAATTGCATCCCATGTAAAGCAGGGAGTTGTTTTGGCAGGTTGGAGTCGCACAGTAGCATTATTGTGCTGTATAAAAGCCACGAGGCGGTTAAAAGAGATGAGGCCGTACTGAGTCAGCGGTAAGGCTTTACATGTCTTGTATGAACCAACACGTGGAGCGCATAAACAGAAAAATGCCACCTGCCCAGCCAAGTAAAAACATCAGGGGGAAAAATGCAGGATCCCCATGATCAACAATAAGGCTGCAGCCTAGACGGACATTTAGGGATCCAGCATCAGGAAAGTGAGGGAGAGTAATGATATCAAACGTGAGATAATCCGCACAGAGCAGCGTCTGACCTGAGCTAAGCTTGTGCAACCACACAGGTACGTCTTCAGTAATGAACAAATGTTTCAGCTCATCTTACACAAATCGTTGCTATGTCAAAGCATGTAATTAAAGTTTTAATTATACCCAAGAAGGAGCAGTAGCCTTCTGGTGCCTAATATGGGCACCGACCTTCAATTGAAGAGGTCAGATGTTGATGTACCGAAAAAAGAAATATTGGAATGAAGCATCAAAAAGCCCTAGAGATAAAGTTACAGACAAATCTGGCAGGTTAAACGACACCTTTGCAAACTTTAATGAGTTTATTCTGCTGCTATGCGCAAAATGGTTTTAAGATGTCATTATAAATTCTTGCAGCGGAATCTGTCTAATACTTTGGTGGGTTTGTGACATGGCTTAAAGGGATTGAGTTCATGAGACGTAATCCATGTTCAGACCGGGATGCTTTCATTGAGTGCTCAGAATTCCCTGACCTTCAAATTCATACCTGCGCTAAGCATTCAGCGCTGGATCGCTCAGACTTCAAAGGCTCACATGTGGAATAATGTTGCTTTAAATGTGCGCAGTAGATGACAGGATCCTGTTTAGTTTAGGAAACAGATTGGGTGAGCCTGCAGAGTTTATATGAAAAGATCAATACAGTCAACTACATTCACTCCCTAATCAATCAGCTTAAATAATAGCAGACGCTGTTTGTCTAAAGAACTTCATATATTTGTGAATAAATCAAACTGTATTTTTGTATTGAGATCCAGCCACCGATCATCACAAGCCGTAAAATATTAACCTAATACACTGAAAGGAAGCCCGTGCAGCTGGTTAGCTGGGACATGTAGATGCTTTTTGATAATGGAGCAGTCAACAGTTCATGTGCTTAGTATACTTCAGAAAATGATCGCAACTATTTTGGATATTTCCTTGCGAGTTGAGGATATAGCCTTGAAATGGGCGCGTTTCTTCATCTTACTTTTAGGTTTGTCATTTACTGTTGTCACATCTTGACCCATTAATGAGAAACCGCTAATGCTAGCTACACAAGCTTGTCAATAGCACTCAATAGATGTTTAAATACCATACACAAAAGGTAACGCCTAGAGCGAATCAGTGCTAATGTTAGCAAGCTATGCTAGCTTCCACTCTGGAAATTGGTAGCTGGTTAGCATCCAATGAACTGTGGGTTTTTTTTTATTGCCAAGCAACCACAAGAAATGCAAGAAATGTATTTGTCATCAAGGTTAGTGTGGTACTTTGCTAGCGTTGCAAAAAATAGGTCCACATAACGAGAAATGTTCTGTCATATGATATTTGTATCGTTGGTACAGGAAGGAACCGCCACAGTGAGCTGTTGAACAAGTCTTATTGCCTTGTGAGTGAACCGTCCCGCCTCCAGAGCATCCAGGCTGAGTAGAAACATGTTTGCTGCCCCCAGTGGCCCACACCTGTCATTTCAAGCCGAACTCTGGGACAACACAATTGTAACCACAGGTGTCACAAAATTAACCAGGAGACACAGATGACCTCACAGAATTTCCTGAAAAGAAAAAAGCATGCACCCAGATGCTATTAAGTTGTGAAGTGTTTATACTGCCTTAAATCTCTCCGAACGGATTTATCTTTTTAATCTACAGTATTTTCCTTTTTAAAATGTGTCTGTTATCCCTTGCAGTGACTTAGAATTAAACACACAGTGAGGCTGCTTTAACAGTGACTAAAAGCATATTTGGCATAATGATTAAGTGGCTATGACTCTGCTTTTTTCTGCTCTACATAAGAGTAGATCAATATGACGATATTGGCTTTCCACTGTAATGCACTTGTACTCGTGATTGTAAGTGTTTAAAATTTGCTGTCATAGGAATGTGCCCGAGCATCTGGCCACAGTTACATGGACTACATTGATGACTATCACATATGCTGCAAATACGTGTACAATGTTGACAATAGGATGCAGTTTTTTGAGTCTTTGATTGTGAGTCAGCCTGAGTTTAGACACTGATCTCACTAATCCAATGTCTATGAAAAGACAGTGATAGGCTATTACTTTCTAAAACTTTTGTTATTTGTCTCTGACTTGGCAGAACGTTGCTCACCGTGCCTGATTAGACTTTGGGTGTTGTAATGCAACCTTTGCTGAAGAATGTAATGATCTCATACATCAAGCAGATGTTCTCAATCAATATTTGTTGATGTGAAAGCCCATTAGTTTGCTAATTACATTTGCATAAACATTTCACCATTTCATATTTACTATGCTAAATTGGTTTTCATACAGAGTTTACATACAGTGGCCCTCAAGTGCTTACACATGTAAGTGCTGCTTGGCCTGAGTAACAATGTATACACACACACATACAGCCATTCACATACTGTATGTGTGCGTATTCGTGGCCACACACACACACACATATATGCAAACAAAATATCCCGGCATCCCACGCTAAACAGCTTGCATTCCGCACCAGTGACCTGTTCAGAGTCAACAAACATTTATCTGCTTCTTTGGCACAGCAAGAGTGTGTTGGTGCTGTTTGTTTGCTGGACACCCCAGCCTGATGTAAACAAGCCATTGAACTTTGTTTAATGAAAGGTATGATTTGGACATGTTAAGAGGATTCTTCTGCTTGTAGCCACAGTTTAGAGCATCTGAACCGCTGTGGTTTTGGCTGGTTGTCACCGGGAGATCCAGATAATTAACTAATTGCTGAGCCCGACAGTAATAGACGTAATGGAATGAATGCACCCTCTGGCGGCCATATTGGAGGTCCTAAGGTCTTGCTTCACAATGGCTGCGAGTAGTTGTGTATCTAAACATACTAATATGTTTTCATTTTAAGAAGCTGTGTCGATGCAGTTATTGATTCTTTGCCAAAACCAGGCACCTACACCGCCCACGCTAGCATTAGCATTAATGCTAACAGGTCGGAGGGAGATATCATGCTAGTAATGGCAGCTGTAGCTTGAAGCCTTTTGTCACATAGTACTCCTTGAACTGGGTGAAGTCAATACTTCCAGAAGCAGGACTCCAATGTGAGGATACATTGCTCTGCGTCTGTTGCTGGATGTGTAAGTAAGCAGTTGTTTGCTGAGACTTTAGCCGTAACAGCTTTTCAAGTTATTAGTACCGTGGAGTTGTGTCTGTTAGCTTTTCAAATATATTTGAATTTAAAGACAACTCAAATTCATACACTCTTGTGAACATATGCTATATATGTTTATCACTGTTATTGTCAGTTTACATTTAAAGGAGCATTTAGCATTTAGCTCTGGACAAACTAGAAACAAGAAGTTTGTCTGATAGCTTTCCACCTTGAAGGCCACAACTATGTTCAGTCTTTTTTCTTTTCTATTTTAACAGTTTTAGATCTTTTGGGTATATATAACAGTGATTTTCTATATTTAACTCCAATATATTTGATGCTAATACTGCCTGCATAATGGTCATTTTGCAGTGACTGGAGAGTACATAGCCCCTTTTCTTCTAAAGCCAGTGAGCTACTGAACCAGTAAACAACTGCGGTAAACAGTGATAAGTAAATTATATCTGATGCTCAATGTATGAAACATTTTCAGTCATGATCTACGCGAGAGTTGTGGTGTCAACATAAGACACCGCCCTGGCCTTCTATGCCACAAAGACAACTTCGTCTGCTTGTTATATATTTAGACATGATTTGCGCTCAGCCAGTTCTCCAGTTGACCTCGATGATGACAGGACACGTGGCTCCCAGGAGATTTGTGACACAAGTGGTGTTTCTCCCGTTATTCCAGTGCTCTTTACAGCGAAGCGTGGTATGAGTCTCCCAGAAGTCTGGTTTCACTTGTGTATACTGTTTTTTACATTTTTATATGCATAAGCCCTCGTCATTTATCACCTTGCACATACCTTTCAAAGGTTTGCAACATGTCATGCTCTCTTCTTGTAACTGGCTTGTATTATTTGGGTCTTAATATGACAACAGTTCAGGGAAAGACAGCGGTGCAGGTTTCTGGAAAGTCTGTTTAAAGTAAAATATAAAGTGAATTCCAGTCACGGCAAGGTTGGAAATCTGAAAAAGTATGAATAGTTTGTTGCTCGTCCATACCTTAACAGACCTTATTGATACATATTGCACATTTTATATAGTTTGTCTTTAAGGTTAGCGCCCCAGCAACCCATGATAAATGATCAATTTATCAGTTTGCCATATCACATACCTGCTCCTTTGTCTCTCTCGCTGGGAGTCCTCTCGCCCTTGGCTGGAGGGTTGCGATGCTGCACCAGCCCTCCGTGTGCTCACCACTCGGATTAATGGCTGTTTTGGCAACATATGAGCTCATGGGTAATTGGCTGAGGTGATGTTTCCTGTTGAATGCTACCTGGATCCTTTGTGGTCGCCTTCATGGTCGGTCGCTTCCCCTGCCGCTAAGACTGGTAATTGAGCAGCACTCTTGTGACACCGGCTGTGAACCGTGATGAGGAAGTTCTATGTTTCCTCAAACTGTCATTGGAGAGAATGAGAGTGAAGAATGGTTTGGTTCTGTATCTTCTGTATGTTAACTACTGCGACCATTTCCCTTTGGATCACTAATATTATGTCCAAAGAACCAGCAGCCTTGTTTTTAACTTCATTTTAACTTTTGTCTTTTAGTTGGAAATACATGATGTGGAGTTAATGCTCTGTATAAAAGTCCAAGCACTAGCACAGCAGTATAATTCAGCCATGTATGTTTTCATGAGCATTTCCAGACACCTGTCCACCTGATGCCCCCCGACAGTCACCTGACTCTGCTCCTCTTCCTCCACTCTACCATTCCAGCCTCTTCCTTGTCATGTGTTTCAGAAGTCCTGTTACCTGTCTGCCTGCACCTTTTGTAAACACAGGGTGGCAGGTTTTCTTTGGCTGATCTGCCTCCTAGTTGCCAAAATGTAAGTCTGTTAATTAACTTTCTTTGACTCCAACCGCTCTGCCTCCGTATCTGCATTTGGCTCCTCCTCTCAGACTCCACCCGCTGATTCTCAAGTGTATTTTAAAGTTAGTGAGGACTAGCAAAAATGTCCTGTTCTCACAAAGATAGCTGTACAAGCACACCCACATACACACACATTTACTTAGGTCACTTTTTGGGGACATTGTGTAGACTTACATTAATTTCCTGGAGACTTACTCTAACTCTAACCATAACCACTACTTGCCTAACCCCTAACCTTAACCCCTGACGCAGAATAATCTTCTTTTTCCCCAATTGGGTTTTGTCCCCAATTGGATAAGCTGTCCCCAGTTAACTGGAATGTGTTCCCAAACGTAGGCTTAGTCAGAAACACATTCTTTTATTCCTCACACAACTACTGCTGTCTTTTCACACGTACAAAATAGTAACCATGAATTATCATTTGTGTAGTGTAGAGTGTAACGTTCACTAGGACTACGGACAGTCACCACACAGAAAGCAACAGGAATTATTAAATGACTGCATTTCTAACACACACATCCGCATATGCAGATGAGAGACAGGTCCCTACCAGAGTCCCCTGGGCAGAAATACCAGAATAAGATTGTTCTGTTGTAATGGGAGACTTGTGATGTTTGGGTACACGCTGTGCCTGTAATAACAACCTAAGTAGGATGAAGTCTTGGGTTCTCCCGGGTTGAATCCTCTCAGTGTAACCTTGCCTGGAGCAGTCTGCATACATAGATCAAAATAACAGGGCTGAAAAAGACCAAAGTAAAACTGTCAAGAATGGGCACTGGTGTGGATGAATGGACATGGACGAGGCTGTGAATTCTTCCACTCGTTCACGGCCTTGTTGTTTGTATCCTGAAACAGATGTTACACTGAGTCCCATCACTCAGGGGGGGAGATTATGTCTGTGATTATGAAAAACCACAGATCACTCCTTTTTGAAATCGATTCGGTGTCACGGTTTCTTTCCTGGAAGTATCGATGATAAAGCTGAAGAATAATTTCCTTCTGCCCCTTAAGGTTGTAGAAGGATGCTCTTAATACTAGAGTCTAAAGAGATAATAACAATTGCTGTTGTTGTTGGCGGCTGTTACTCCTAACTAAATATTGGAGGCTGTCATTAGAGTAGCTGAGAGAAATGGCATGGCTTCATGTTAGCGTCATTTCCTTGGAAAGGTTGTTTAGTCCTCTTATCACATGGGAAAGAATTATGTTTACGGGCTCTATTAAACCACGCAGGCTTGCCGTGTTTCTTCAGTGATTCAGCAACTTAATGAAGTACTATCCATCATGCAATACGGGTTATTATTATGCCATTCAATCAGAGTGATTCGATGTGAAACCAGAATACAGCTGGTGAAAAACCTAGATCTTAATTCATCTCAGCCTCTGGGCTTTATTGAAAGATTTATATCTGCTGACCTCTTGTTCATTCTTCCAAGATACATAAAAGAATGCATGCTGAGTGTCTGTAGTCTCTCTGTGTTTTGGTGTTTGCTTGTGCAAGATGGTAAAATCAGATGGCTTGCAAAGCCCTCAAGCAATTAAGTTCACGCCTCTGCAAACAAGCTGCACTGTAGCTAGCTGGACCCTCCTTTGTTTCCTCTCTCTAATTGACGGATATAACTCACCAGCACCAGCTTCAAATGTTGAATCCACATGGTTGTGTAATAAGCTTAGGCTTTTGGCTCCAAGGCGCAGAAATCAAGTCTTCCTCAATTAATTGGAACGTGGCCATTTCCCTGTTGTACCCTCTCCTGGATCCCACTGGGACTGGCGGAGCTGTCGGGGCTCTGTGGGATCCACATTAGCTGTGTGAACATTCTTGTCGCGCTCTCCTGGTGTATTTATTGGCTGCTTAATTACATGTTTGTTGCCCCGCCAGAGAGAGAGAGAGAGCGAGCGAGCATCATGATCCGCAGGGATAGCTGGAGCTTTCAGGGGTTGCGCCTCATCGCTTTGATGCGCTGTCAATCAGCGGCAGAAACGAAACAGATGGAGGCTGTTTTCAGATCGACGGAGAGCAATGATGTTGATGAAGGATGAGGTTGGAGATGAAGTTTGTCGATGCTGATGGTGGTAGTTATCACTCAATCACAAGTTGGTTCATAACAACTGACTCAGAATAAAGTATATTTTCTGTTTTTTATAAAATAAAGTCAGTGTCCACTTTATTAGGTACCCCTTTGTAGCTCTGCCATGACTTCTACCTTCACATTCTGCCAAAGTTGGCTGTATAGTAAATAATTGAAAGTTCAGACAACGTAAAGCTTTAAAACGGTTGTGGAAAAATTGTCAGATATCTTGTTTACCGCCAAGATTAGGGGTTGCAGAATCGTTATTGACTGTATGTGCGTAACACGTCGTTGTTGGAGGATTGTGTCATCAACTTCATGTTCTTCATGTATCAGATGGAGCTCAATTGATTTTCAAGCAGATGTTTTCCAACTTTAAATATCAGTGTACAACTGAGCTTTCCAGATGTGGTTTGAACCTGCAAGGCTACTGGTGATGTTGAGTTTTTCTGACAGGTAGACTGATAGAACTACCGGTCAGCTCTCAGTAGGCGGTTTTGGACCGGAGGAACTTTTTCATTGTTTGTAGAATCCCGTCCGTTTTTATTGTGTCCACAATGCAAGAACTGGGAATGATCGTAGTTCTTTGAGCGCCGGTTTTGAGGGACTTTTTGAGCTCCTACTTCAGAGTATGTACTCTTCCGGCACAAGAGGAACCTTGACTGATGGTTAACTGCACGTTAACTTAGACATGAGCCAACCGCCATCTTTAAAAACACCTGTAACAGCTCATAATGGACTAAAACATGGAGAAAGACAGTGAAGTCCAGGCTTTATTACATTTACATTACATTTAGGCATTTAGCAGACGCTTTTATTCAAAGCGACTTCCAAATAAGAGCTTTACATAAAGTGCATAGAACCATGATTGATCAATTATTGAGTGTAAATATGACTCGTCAAAGCAATCTTAACCTCACATTTCCATAATGCTTTTATTTTATACCCAAACCTCTCATTAAGATGCTAACTAGAACTTTATTACCCAGACATTATCTTTCTTTATGGTGACCACTATACTGTAAGTACCATAGCTATTAGCTTTTTTATTTGGTCCCATGTTAAATACAGTAAGAGTCATTTAGAAAAAAAAAGCCCTGACACTCGTATAACATCTCAGAATGATGATTTTACAGCTCGTCGGCAGGGTTTAAACATTACTGGCCCTCATGAAAAGTGCCTGTATACATTTTTCCACCCCATAAAAGTTCCCTCCCAAAATACCATAATACCAATCAATCTGCGGGAGCGGTGTTAGTGCGACTCTCAGTAGCAGCTTTGCAGGCCTCCTGTGTGTGTTACCTGCTCGATGGCGTGCCTTTTGTTTGTATGAGAAAGAGTTCATGGTTGTGACATTTATTACAGGCTGTCACAGCGGCGCTCGTGGGGCCTTGTTACTGTCGAGCCTCGGCAGCGTATACGGCTCATTTCCAAAAGGCCTTGTGTGTCAGGAGATCAGCAACATCAAACTAGTGTCACTCAAACATCCCTCTGGTTTCTGTACATGTATTTTATGTTTTAAAAAGCATTTTCCTGGAAACATGCCTCGCACATAAGCGGTATGTATGAGACGCATACACATCCCTATATGACCACGTGACGTTACCTCATCTCGCGGGCACGTTGATGTTGTCAGGCTCTCATGCCAACGTCGTCTCATGACCTCAGGACACTTAATTTACTGACAGTAGATTACTCTTCTTTTACAACTTCCTCTGGGTCAAAGGTGAACGCAGAGGTCAAACAGAGGTCACGGTGCTATACAAAGCCATACAGCTTCGTTGGAATAACACATTTTGAAAAAGGGTCAGCGCAGATCATGAGATCACGGCATCTCCGAGGGGATTATCACCTGATGGTATCTCTGCTTTCTTTGATTCCTCCGCTCGGAGATGAATTGCTTGACCTCTGATGGAGGGGAGCACTTTGCCCATCTCCACAGCGTTTTTTGTGAGCGTGGTCAGACGGGAATAAAAGAGGAATAAAAGAGATCAGAGAAATTATTTAGGAATCTCTACCGATGTCTTTTCTGGTTAAAACGTGTCTATAGCTCCATATATGGAAGCATCGCTTCCAGATTAATCTACGTCCATACAGTAGGAGCATTCTTTTACTATATGTCATTCAATAATACTCACAAGAAGAGTTGACCCTATTTTTAGCCTTTTTTATGGCACAGTGTGTGCACTGGGATGCATTTTGTCGAGCAGTAACATTTTGTATTGGAGGATATATAAAATATACAAGCTTATAAATAGAGTAATTCGTGCCTCGTGGAGATATAAAATGCAAGCTGTTTTTCAGTTGGGACTAACACAGAACCCACTCCAACATACAGCTCTGGAACATTCTTGGTGGGGGAAAACGAATGTATGACGAGAGACAGAAACACTCAGATGAATTTACATGGTGCACAATAAGTAGAACAGAACAACCCCTCAGTGCCAGTGAAGATCTCAGAGATGTTGTGGGAATGACAGGTTCAATCCTGACTTTGTGACCCATGAACTATGTAAAAAAAAAAAAAAAGACAAGATACAAGACATACCTGCGAGCAAAGTAATGAAGTTCAGATGGTCGGATAGAGCCCCGCTTCTTCTTGTGGGAGAAAACAGAGACGGGAGGCTGAGTGTGGAACAAAGTGTTTCGGTTTGATGCCTGTAAATTCCCTGCTGAAAGAAAAAGTCATGCCTAAGTTCAGCTTAGTCAGAGCGAGGAGATAAGATGCTGTACTTGCAGGTGATCCTCAAATTCCACGTGTTAATGCTGTTTATCCCAGGTTTTGGTGGCGGAGGGAGGCATCTGTTGTTTTTATAGCTATGGAGCCCCAGAACCAACAAAAGGCAGTAAAATATTATCAGCCAAGTCAAAAATATAACTGAATACATTAACAAATAAATAATAGTTAGTTAAATAATTAAAATGTAGTTTATGAACGATCAATATTAGCTGCACTGGTGTTGTTTTCTGACCAACATTAGCTGCAGCTGAAAGCCCGGTGCTCAGCGTGTTTTGATGACTTTGACTGACTGGAGGTTAAAGGAAAAGTAACTCTTTATAAAAATGGATTGATATTGAACTATAATGTATTGTTGTTTCATTTATATTGTGTCAGACAGTCTTGTACTGTGTTGACTTTTGTTTTGGGGCTCCATACCTTGCGGCTGGAGGAGAAAGCTGCAGGGGCATTAGCTGTGTTTGACTGCGGTTTATCTTTGCATTACGGTGCTGCTCCCTGTGGTTGACTGGGATTACGTTCTCACTCTGGACGGGCTGCACCACGTTCACTGCAAACTGAATTTTAAGGCCTCTCAGGTGCAGCTATCTATGGCCACCCAAGTTTTACCCAAGCAAAATTGCTTTCACTTGGCCCAAAATCAGAACATTGTAACACTCTAGACTTCAAATAAACTGTTTGTCGGCCCAACAAAAAACACGTTGTGCCTCACACTAAAAGGCCAAACTGTGACGGTTGTTATCTGCTTGCCAAAGCTTTCTCACTTGTGTTATCTAGGAATACACCCTGGGAATCACTCCAGCTCATGTTTTTGATTACTTTAACCTAAGATAACCAGGAGCAGTACAGGATCTGAGGTCCCATCCCGTGACCCCTCAGGTCAGTTGGCCCACCTCTAACATCTGGTCTCTTGGTCTTGACCTGCACCCTGAAGTTCTCTGAAACCGCACAGACGAGATTAAAGGGGATTCCCTCCTTCAGCGACCTTCTGTTTCTATTTTGTTGCTATTTTGAGGCCAATCTCTGGTCATTTTTCAACGTTCCCCTTAAAAGCGACAGGCTCTAAAGTCCAGATAATGGAGCTGAGAGGAGGGGCCGTGCCATAAAATGGACCATTTGGCACAAAATCTGTCAATTCCTGAGAGTTGTATTCTTCTTGTGCATCTCGGGGATGATCTCGGAGCATCATCGGGTGAAACGCTGCCCACCCACGGAGGTCTGTCTTGTGGGGAGAAGCCAGGAGCGTTGCCTCCTCTCTGGATCTCTTGAGCTGTCCCCATGTAAACAGCCTCCCAGCAGCAGGAGGGAGACGCAGCAAACTGTATTCCTCCATCTGACAAAGCCATTTACTTCTGAAGAATGCAAATTTAGATTGTGAATGCTCCCTTTGCTTTATCACGCTGGACAAACAGTGTTGAGTTATTGGGGAGGATTATGAATAACTTTTTTTTCTACAGTGGAAAAAGGGAGATGTGGCCAAGACGGAGTCATCAGAGGTCCCTAAAATAGAGTGCAGTCTGAGAATGAAGCAGAGAAAGGTGAACGGCACTGGTTGGTGTGCTTCAGTTAAGCTGATTCTGCTCCAGCGCCCCCAAAAAACCTGATTCATGTCAGTGGAATCCTCCCTTTTCTGTGGTGGATAGAGCCTGTTTGGGTTTTCAGAGATGCTTCAGCTTTGTAAGTTGTGAAGCATTATTGTTTTCTTTTAATAAATGGTCTTTTGTGTGGTGTTGAACGTAAATGTTTTTGTTGAGGCGTGCTGCGTGTGCATGTGTTTACTTTGGCGATAATGGCTAGCATGCCCTTTTTTGTTTACAGGTCTTATTGGCTTTCCACTCCTACACTGTTAATGCGAACTGCTTATTCCTCTTCTCTCTCGTCACGTCTGAGACGAGTCAACACAGCATCGCCACACGCACGGCGAGCACGTGTCGACACACATGCAAACGAAGAAGCCTCCGTTCTCTTGTGTGTTTATTAGTTGCTAAAGATAAATGAGCATTTGCATTAGCGATATAGAGATACTCTGGGATGGCTGTTTCATTTATTCTGCTCAAATCTCCACAGACAGTTTAGCATGGTTCCCATGACAGGGTCGCAACAGTGCGGTGGGTGGCTCCTGCCAGCCCCTTTTATTTTATTTTAGACCAGAGACTCATGGGAAAGCTATTTTCAGACCTTTTCCTGTCGGGCTCAGAAAACAGTGCCAGCGGTTGGTTAACAGGTGCAATGTGACCAGAAAGATATTTAAAATAGCTTTGTTTTTACCCGAGGATGCATTAATCCCATAAAGCTTTGCTGTTCGTCAGGGGACATTACTCTTGTCGTTTTACATCAGGGTGATTTGCAAAAAAAACACTTTTTCTTTGTCTTCTGTTTAATTCTTTATCAAGGATGCTTAAATGGACCTTTGACCTTGTAGAAAAGTGGTGAGGACCTGGACCAAAATCCAAGGGATAAAAACAAGTATTAACACATGATTAATCAATCATTAAAAAAGCCACTAGCAACAATAAATACACTTTATATTATTTACTTATTAGCTAATAGTACTGCTAAACTTGCTAAATTCTTAAATGCTTAAATTTTGCGCCTAGTCTGTAAAGCGTGGGTGCACATAACAAACCAAATACTAATAACTGTAATAACAATAATAAAAGTGTACTGTGTATAAAGGAAATGCATAAGAATTATATATTAGGTGAAAACTAAAACTGGAACCACGAAATGTTTTGCATGAAAAAGGACGATTATCAAAGTAGTCATTCGACGTATCGATCAATCCGCTAATCCTTTCACTTCTACTGGTTGGGTATTTTTTAATGCAGAAATGTAACTAGTTACCTAACCTGTCAAATATAATGGCATGAAACCAAGTACAGAACTTGACTTAATGTACTTTGGTTACACTCCAGCACTACAAGGCACAAAAGCATAAGCGTGTGTGTGTGTGTGTGTGTGTGTGTGTGTGTGTGTGTGTGTGTGTGTGTGTGTGTGTGTGTGTGTGTG
>JAVQJL010074686.1:0-47013 GCA_036024295.1 Nannoperca obscura | reverse complement strand
AACTATAACAACTGAGATTGAAAAAGAAAGCAGAAGAAGAAGAAGAAGAAGAAAGAGAGATGGAGGGGAAAAAACAAGGAGGCGGGAGAAGGAAGATATGTGGCAAATAAAAGAGGGATGGACAAATAGAGTTGCATAAACATGAAGAATGAAAGAAGAAAGGAATTTAATGGATGGGTGGTACTGCTTCCCTCTTTTGAAGTATTTGTGAAATCATTTATTTTATTTTGTTGTTTTGTTGTTACCCAGTTTGCACGTCCCAAAGCCATCTTACAGGTGCCTGCACTCTGCCGTGCTGTAATGGGGTGAAGTGGAGATCCTTGTATTTATTTGGACTTCTTACTTACTTATTTTTCATGGACTTGTTTCAGGAATACTCATGTTTATGTGGCAAAGCTGAGCCTCATGGGCTTCGGTACAAAGCTTTTTCAACAGAAACCACAGCATTACTCTTGCCAAATTTTGCTCCATGACCACAACACAAAAAACTCAGTATTTCCTTGACATTTGGAGGCTGGACATTTATGATCTATAACCACAGCATGATAACAAGCATAAAAGAAGCATTACGCAATCAAAACATTGACCTCTGATTTTTCACCAAATGCTTAATTAGTTTTGTTTAAGTTTCTTTTTAACTGGCAAATAGGTTTCCAATATCTATAAAGTATATATTTAGTGTATTTTATGCAGTAACTGTAAAATAAGTAGATTTTGCTTGCTCAAAGCACCTCTATCAAACATGTTATTGTTATCTCTCTTTTTCGTGCATTTAATGACTTTTGATTACTTTGTCCATGATTAGGTAGTGCCAAATAGGTTTAGAAGATGGATGTGGTAAATCTCTCCTTAAAGACTTTTCCACCACACTCTGATGTTGAGGATTTGACTGGCAAACTCAATTTGTTACTTATAGATTGGTAATCCATCTCTGGTACAGTACACACTGTATCTCCACTCTGTCACTCAGGACAAAAGAGCTTAGCTGGAGTCTGCTGTGGTTACGTGTTAACAACGGCATAATGCTGTGGGTCACCTACTGTATACAGATTTGTGCGTGTGTGTGTGTGTGTGTGTGTGTGTGTTTGCATTGCCAAGGAGCGTGTCCTATGTCTTCAAGACACACAAATCACTCATTTCTGACCCTGGCAGCTGTCATTGAGGAGTACAGACTTGGTTGATTAAAGGATTACAGGGCTTATTTATAAAAACGATATCTGCTATCAAGGTCATCATGGAGTCTCTCTTACAAATCCTTAAGAATAAGGCTGGCTATATTGCTGTTGTCAAATTAAACAGCAATTAAAGAACAAAACCAAAAATCCAATAGTCCATCTTTCAATATGTTCAGACTTCCCCAACCTGTCTGTGTTGTCAGCCTCATGCCCATTTGTTCCTACTGAATTTGTAAAAATGGGATGTGAGTATATAGTTTCATTTTTAGAAAAGGCTAAATAATGTCTTAAAACAGCTGTGCATATTAGCAAATGTTTCTCAAATAAGAGTAAAAAGTGTATTTCTGAGGACTGTTTTTGGCTATGAAATTGGCACACTAGCAAGTATTTAGAACATTAGGACGGTTCTTGTGATTATCTCAGAATAAACTACTGTGCCCATATTCCTTGTAATGAACATGTCGCCCACTGCAACCGTCTGTAGACAGTGGAACCCTATGTTACAGAGGATCAGGCTATAGCAGCACAGCAGTTTAGATAGGATCAGTTCATGGTTGGTTTTGGTCTTTTGATGGGAAGTGAAGAAAAACAATATATATATAAAAATATAAAAATCTACACCTTTAAGTAAATGAAATCTTTTAAAAGAAGAAAGATTTTCTGAGTCATACAAACAAATTTTATAGAAGGTTCTTTGCCAGGCGTGAAACCTGTGCAGCGATTAGAACACAGTGCACAGAAAGAGAGATAGGCTAATGGCAATCCGATGAGCATGTTATGTTTATCATGTTGCTAGGGCCAACTGAACATGGAACCACAGCAGTGTTGGTAAAGAAAGGGCTGTACACAAGAGGTTGCATCAACCTATGGTACAGGGTGTGTTTGTGGATTTATGAGTTGACACACACTGATCTTTGTCTGCTGATGTTGTTTTGTTTGGAAGGTAAATGTATACATGAAAAACTATCAACACCAATACCTTGTTCACCACTTTATAGAGAGCAGGCAGCGTCTAGTTCAACACTAGAGTACCGAAGAGTACTTACATACACACACACACACACACACACACACACATACACTTTGACAGAAACCATTCAACAGTAGTTCCAGCCATCTACTGGCATGGCACCAAGTGCAGCCTATTCACACAGTGACAACACAACAAGGCAGTAACTCAAGAGGTCCATTAAAAAGCCATTATTGTACATCCCTCTTTAAACTGGTCCCTCAGTGATAAAATCAAGCACAGGGCTAATTCACAGTGCAATCATAGCACATATATACCAACGTGTGTTCGAAACTCCAGTGGTTTCTAATTTTGTGAATCAATGTCCCTGAATGTCTCTTTTCAACAAAGCAGTGGGCAGTGCCTGTTATTAAGGAAACTCATAAAAACAACTGTAAAGCAAACACTTTTCATGGCTTTTCACTTCCTGCTGCCGCTGAAGAATGACTTCCTTTCGCTTTAGAAAAAGCTGGTGACTTTTACCACAGACGTCTGCAGCCTACGTATATCTTCAGTTCAACCGAGCGTCAACAATATGCTATTTTTAACAAGTCCTGTCTTTGCACCAGCCTCCTGTCTGGCTGTTTGTCTACCTCTGAGTCTTTCTCTCGCTATCTCTCCCTGTAGCTCTCCCTCTCTCTCTCTCTCTCTCTCTCTCTCTCTCTCTCTCTCTCTCCTGACATTGCTCAGACCTCGCCTTCGTGGCCTTTGTTTGTTAGGGATTAGCTCCAACGACTTGCCTGGCCATGAATCTGTTCTTCCACACCAACATCCTTCCCTTTGCCTTCTCGGCACTAATCTTTGTTTTGTTTTCTTTGTTTTTTTGTTTAAATTTGTCTCCCCTGCCACCTGCAACCCATGAAGTTATGTAACTCTCTTAAGACTCGGACATGTATTTTTCTCTTTTTACAAGAGACAACAGTTGCAGTTTTGTTGCAAAAAAGAGGATTATAAAAAGTAATTGGATACTGGTTCTATCATCAGCAAGGAGGTGTTGACATGTATAAGCCTTTTATGTGGGCAAAACTGGGAGAGACAGCAATGAGAAGAACAATTTCATATTCAGCATATGTCGCCTACCTCATGATGTGCTTGTGTATCTATGTGGGACTACAGATTATGTTGCTTTCTACAGGGAATTGCCTTGTAGCATTGGAAGGGATGTGATTGTTGAATATCAACACTGGTGCAGCAGTTAGTTTGACTCTGATCCCTACACTTGTTACAGATTGTAGCAGCTTAAATATAATAATTCATAGGCAATGGTTCTGTAATTGTGCTGTATGTTTGTTAAGAGTGTGCCCTATGCTCTGAAGAGGTTTTTCATTATACAGTATTTGTCTGGCAAATGGGGACAATTTGTATCAGCAGAGAATACATGGAAAACAGTGTTTTGTTTACCTTATCGTTAAATCTTTACATTGCCGATTTACTTGTGTGCTACCATACCACCACAATGTTATCTGCAGAACAAGCCTGAATACACTCGGGGGAAATAGACAGATGTCTCTTACACACAATGTCACAACTTTAAAATGTTTTTCTGCACTGTAGTTTCTTCTCTCTCCCTCCTACACGTTGTTTACACCCACGTTTCAACAATGAAGTATAAAGCCTGTAAAGTATTTATACACAACAAAAGCATCTAGACGCAGGGACGAAACAGAAGGCACTGTGATCCCTGTGTGTGTTCTCCAAATGTTTATCACTTTTGCAACAAGTCCTTTATGCAAATTATTTTTTACTGCCCTGCATTCAACTTTACTTTGACTGATAGGAGATACTTTTCCAGGTATGACCTACATGTAAATGAACTCAAAAGGTCACTTTACGATCATATCCAAGATTTAAAAAAAGGTATCGCCTTCTTATTCTATTGTAGAGAATTGATCCACTGTCGTGTACTACAACTAAAATATTAAACTGGCATATTATGTGTTGATGCAGACTGAGGTAACCCGTTCTTGGGTTGCAAATTATTTTTTTGAATTCTTAAATATACACTTGTATAGATTCCTGGATGACTTTCACATGGCAAAGACACGTTCCATCACTAAATACAGGTGTTGGACTTCTTGTAGCAAAGCTATTTTGTGGTTTATATTTTCATCACAGTGGAGCTCTACAGCTCAGTGGGGTCTCTGACACAGTTGGGTCCTGTCTCCACTCTATTCTGGGAGGGCTAGGTCATTCAGTAGTCAACTGGAACAAAGCCAAAGGCCGTTGATCATCTCAGGACAAAGTGAGGAACGTTTACCACTGTAATGAGGTCTAAGTTGCCATGGCAACAAAGTGTTAGAAGGATAAATAGTTGTTTCAGAGCAGAAAGTCAAACCGAGTCGGAGGTTGCAACTCCTCTGACAGAATCCTTTTATTGACATTTTCTGTACAATTTATCATAAAAAGCACAAACTTACATAACATGAACTCACCTGCAATCCTGTCTGATTACAGACAGACAGACATTTTTCCAGAAAGATCACTTTCTTTCCCAAACAGACTGGTATGCCAGGCAACCTCTTGCCTACACTTGTTTAGTAGCTTCTTGTCATTTTAAACACTTTACCAACAAGCGTGTTTATCTTTTGTAGACAGGGATATGAAGGTCTGCACCACTACAGTACTTAAGACATGCTTTCCTTTCTTCAGAGGTTTAATAGATTGTTCACCGTTATCTTGTCTATAAACCTGGAGCTCTGTAGGCTGAAAGGTGCAAACTCTTCTTCAGCACCATCCTACGGTCATGTTAGTGGCTGCAAAACCTCTTTTATGAAGTCTTTGACACTTTGTGACATATTTTGTGCTGCCGCTAAGTTCTTTTCCCTTTGCGTTTTGATTGCTTACTGACTGACTGAAGGGTCACAGACCTGAAGTCCTGTGATAAACACTTGTGTCATCGCTGCAGGCTCTTCACCCCTCTTCACCCTGGCTTGTGTTGGTGTTTAGTGGCTGCTAAGTTCTGACTGACTGCCTAGGGTGAAGGTGTACAAGAGTATCTCTCTTATTCCAGTCTCCAAGCATCAAAGTAAATCAACACATTTCATCTGGTTTTATCCCGGGGAAATCGTAGATCCTGTCCCCCTCAGGGCTCTCTGGGAAATCACAGATCCTGTCCCCCTCAGGGCTCTCTGGCTCTGCCTCAAACACCAAACAGGACTACAACTTCAACAAGGGGTTCAACTTCTCCTCTCAGCACATTTCTGTGACCCTTGAATCATCTACATAACAATTTTGCTGGCTACTGTCTCTCACTGATATTCAACAAGTCCAAAAGATGTCCTGCTATGCTTCCTCGGGCAATGCTGAATATTTCATTCTGTTAACGAGTGGCACATGAAATTGATGGCTGCTCGGCAGATTGACCACCTAGGGAGAGGTCACAGTATAAACCTCGGGCTTTCATCACAAGCCGGGCCCTCCTGAAGCGAGTACTTGAAAAATCTGTAAACTTCTGCAAACTTCAGCTCAGCAAGGCAGCTTTCTTGTTTCAACTGACAGGATTAGTACATGTGAGAATGGATGAATGTGTTTGTGTTTCTGCATGAAAAACTGTAAGGGTTAATCCAGCGAGAAAGCCTTTCCATGAAAGCCTCCCGATCTGTGTCTGCTATTCCCTCTTGAGAAGGGGAGGTTCAGGAAGTGTTCTGGATAAGGCAAACAGTTGAGCTGGCACAGACAGATGCACAGTCACACTGGCCAATGGCATGAGGGTTAGCATGCGCCTGAGACAGAAATGTAAAAAATACTGGCATTTATATTCTGACTTTTCTCTCCCCCTGGAAGATACCAATCATGTAATTCACAGAAATGGATAAGGTGATCAAGATAAAAATTGTTTTCTAAAGACATAATTTAAAATAAATTCTACAACCATGAAAGTACAACTCTTTGGTTAGTGAAGAAATGCATGAAGCTTCAGAAGTATAGCGACTATGACTCAGTCTGAATAGCAGAGCAGAAACTCTTGTATAACACTTTTAACAAAGCCTTGCCAGCAGGCATTATTCAAACTGATACTGTAAACACTGAAGGCAGTGAATAATAACTCACCTGAGCATATCCAAGTATAACTTCAAGTCTAAGGACATGTTGAAATTAGTCCTGAAATTAAACTGTTTTGTTTGAAAAGCACTATTTGTTCATTGATTTTGTTTACTCTTGTTGCCAAAAGGGAGTACCAGCTGGAGCTGCAGTCCTCAGCCCAAAGTTTCTTCACCCCTTGTTCTTCATCCTACAGTATCATAATGACACACCCTCGTTATCATAAATTAATCAAGAACAGGCTGTTCCTTCATTGAATAATGCAGCTCCACAGCAAGAACAATATTGCCTAAAATGGTGTCAAATTAATGAGCATTTCACCGGCTGTTATGCAACTTAACAGATGGAAAAATCAAGTAAGTGTGTGGAGGTTCTCCAAATAGCATATATGTGATGTTTTATACACACAGAGGAAACCCCTGCTGTATACCATAGTTTGTCAAGTATTAGAAACATTTTATATAAAAAGCTTTTTCCGATGCCTCAGAGTTTGGCACTGATAAATGTTTACAGCCAAAAGCTACAGTTACATCGGCCCCATTAGTTGCATTGTTTTACTTGCATTGTACTGTCTGTACTCATGCCGTATCAATCATCACAACAGGAGATAAGAACAGGCTTTAATAGCCATACCATATAGCCAAGTTAAGACAGGTTAAAATGTAACTTATTTAGATATGCTATGGCAGCTCAGCTTCTGGAGAAATTTGATAAAATACTGATATGTGTTATTGAACAGACGCCATTACAAATATGATAACATCTGCAAATATCAGAATCAATGCTAAAAAATACCATTGCCATGTTTATTCCAGGCACATTTTATCAGGATAAACATTGTCACAGATATTTTATGGGAATAAATAAGGAAAAGAATCCAGTTTTACCTGAGAAGCGGTAATTAATCTAACTCAAACAAGTATTCAAATTAGGGCAACTTACTTTGAAAAGTTATATATATTCTCCAATATTAAGTGTTACTGCAATTCAGTACGCTTGTTTATTCACTTGTCCTCTAGTATTGGAAAACCACAGAAACTATGAAATGTGTACCATAAAATTTTAATGGGACAAGAACTTAGTTGTTGATGTATTTCATAATTCCGTTTGAGAAAAAAGTTTTACTGTGAACATCCTCATCAAGAGTTGGTGGGGTTTAAAAGCCAGTCTGTATGTTTGAATTCAGTGACTTCAAGAAAACAACCCTTAAACAGGAACTGGTAAGAGTGGGGGCAAAGGTCAGTTTTGTTATCAAGATTCTATTTGTACATGACCACAATCAAGAAAACCCCTCTTTTATAGCCAAATTATCAGTTTAATGTTATCTTAGGACATACCTACGTCTGACATATATGGCATGATCCTTACACATATCTCTGTTTTACTGACACATATGACGAAAACGTCAGGGTATATGATATTCAAAGGTGGCTCTTAGAAAGATAACAGGTTTGTGTTGTTTTAGTGTTCACTGCTGTTTCCCTAAAGATACCTACATTTTACTGCTCTGATAACCAGACACACCATGTAATTACAGCATTTCCAAGTCAGCACTGTACAGTAAACGGCTGGCTAGGGTTCAGGAGTTCAGCGACGGTCAAAACTTGAGGCTGAAGTCATTCGACAGTAGCTGCCAAACAAACTATCCAACTGGCAGCAACTTTGTAGCAGGGCATTCTCTTTCTCAAAAACACTGCGAGGTGAGCTGCCAAACACTGTGTTATAAACACTATTTGGCAGCAACAAAGAAGGTGTCAGGCCAGTTTTAATTGACCTCCAGAATTACAATATAATTTGAATTGAATCAATATGACAACAAACATTGTTGTTGTTTTAGAATAACCTTATGTTTCTGTAAGGAATTCTTCTCAGGTTAGATTTTGTTTGTCTCTGTTCTCTGGCTTTTTTCTCCATGTCATGTTTGGTTGTTTTGAAGTGAAGCTCTAATCATGATGGATCTAGGAACAGTGTTTCTTTCTCTGAATTCAAATATGTCAAGTTTGAATGATTGTCCTTAAACAGAATATCTTTAATAAAGGAAACACATTATAATGTTTATATTGTAAATCACATGCACATATCATTGCCAATCCAATGTAACATATCAAATATGCTGCTTGAAAGACATTGATGGTGTAGATTGCTCTGTGAGCTGCATTGTTGTATATTTTGAATGCGTATTCCAATTAATTTAGAGGTGAAGTAATACATAGAAATACCCAAAGTGCTTTGTTTATCAGGCATAGACAAATACAACCAAATTCAACCTGACAATTAGCTCGACACATTCTTGTGAATAATGTGCTTTCATGAAGTTATATCTGAACCTAATTTCTGTAACACAATCTAATTAATGCCCTTGTCCTACCCTATACTTAATCCATGAGTGTAAACACTTGTGTCAGCCTTTTTAGAAGAAGTGCTGATCCAAGAAACCTGACTAGTCAACATTACTACTCTGGTTCATTGAAGCAAAATATGATTCTCAAGCAGCATTTATAAACTGATTTGATACATGCAGACCCAGACGTGAAAAGGTGGACTTTGTACTGAACGTCCTTAAGAGGGGTAAAGAATAACTTTCAGCTCAAGTTCAAATTTCATGTCCTAATGAAAGACTCTATTCAGTTCTTACCTTATCAGATAAGCATGAACCTATCAGATAAGCAAACAACAGACATACCTGTGAAAGAAGAGAAGGATTGACAGCATGGTTTGGTCAATGTTGCTGTTGCAGATCCCCTCATTGAGCAGGAAGCAGGGGTCCCTCACCACCGATTCCAGGGAGTCCTGCCTCATGATGTTGTTCAGCTTGTCCGTGTTCAGATTCTGGTACATCAGCTGGTTCCGGAGCTGACGGAAGTGAGTGACACTGGGGCTGGTGGGGCTTCCTGGCAGGCCCCCGGTAGTACCAAGGCCCTGACCCTGACTGCTGGACAGGGAGTCATCGCAGCCATTGGCCAGATCCAGGCAGCAACTGCAACAGTCCAGGCCGATGGGTGAGCGGTAGTCATCGTCTGTCATCTCGAAAGGACAGGTGGATGAAAAGGAAAGATGCCCAGCTGTAGAAGGACAGGTGCAGGAGTGACACTGATACTGAGGTGTATGAATGAAAGACAAAGTGAAAGACACAACTGTCAGTTGCAGGGTGTTTTCCTCAGCTCAGACAGACAGACAGGCAGACAGGCAGCCTGGGCTGGTCTAGTGCCTCGTCTTGTCTCCACTCCAGGGCCGGGATGGCTAAATGGCAGGTTGAGTTCCTCCCTGAGAAGTGCAGTCACGCTGGGCAACTCTGTCTGCTTATATCCCTGAGTTTCTCCTCCTTTGGCTCTGCTGCGTTTAGCCTTTTGTTCGGGCCCGACGCTGCTGCAATATGTTGCTACTGTGGCAGGAGAGAGAGTGAACGCCCCCCACACACACACACACACATACATACACGCTCACTCACACGGATTCAGCAGGAGTGCGTTTGAAAGCAAAACCCAGAAGCTGCTGCTGCTTATCACTTATTTTCCCTGCACTTTTTTTTTTCTTTGGTCAGTGTGTCTAGAGACAGTGGGAGGGGGCGAAAAGGGAGGGAGACAGAGAGGGGGGGGAAACCCCTGTGATTGGTAAAAAGCAACGCTGGTAACACACACTGGGCCCTCCTCTTTTCTTTTTCAGCTTAGCTGTGCACGCATTAAGGGGAAGGGAAACAAACAGGGAGGGAGTGGAGCCTCAGAGCATGCTTGAAATGTGCAGTTCCGCCTGTCTCCACCCTTCCATGCTGACAGCACAAGGAGTGGCTGGGTGAGGGAGGCTGCAGGAACACACACAAAGACATAAATAAAAAAATTATGTTTCCAGTAAATGTGAGTTGCCAGCACAGCATTTTACATGCTTCTGAAATGAAAGAAAATGTTTTTTTGTTGAGCTTGTGTGCTTTTATCCATTTTGCCTCTATTGAATAAGTTTTTATATAATCAGTAGTAGCATAGAGGTTTTCATTGTGCAATTAAATATAGTTCAAGATTTCTTTGCTCGGGGGTGGACTGTGAATAGGTCTGGAAAGTCACAGTACATTTTCATAAATGTTTTCCCTTTACATAGCTCCATTTTTGGTAGTGCATTGGTAAGCACTGCCATCTTACAGTAAGAAGAGGGGCCTTTCTGTGTATGGGCTTTACATGTTCCACATGTCTTGCTTGGGTTTCCTTCAGGTGCTCTGGTTAGTTAACTCTAAATTGCAGGTTTATGTGAATGCAAATGGTTGTCTGTGTTCGTTGTGATGGGCTGGTGAGCTCTCCTGGCTGTGTGCATCTGCCCAATGTAAGCTAGGATAAGCTACAGCCCCCTGCAGCCATGCACAGGTAAGAGGGTACAGATAGGTTAATGGATACCAATCAATGTACGATTGTTGTGTTTCACAATAATGTTGTGGCGGGGGGGTTACCACATGAAGTGGTGAATGAAAATGTCATAATAAATACCATGTTATATATAAAGCATATTAGTGTAATTTGTGTGGGTGTGCATGTGCATGTGTGTGAGGGTGAGAGAGAGAGAGACTGACTGTGTGCTTTCAACTTGCATAGTAAACATAAACATTATCTTATCAGGCCGCCCATGTGTTTGTTTACGGTTTTGTCGATTTCCATATCTGTTCCCAGACTGTTTTGGATTGGGTAAGAGCGTGCTGTGTACTTGTCCTCCAGACGAGTGTTTCACAAGCCCTGGTTAATACCGGGACAATATCATTACAGCCATACAGACGGCTCCAGAAGGAATGCACTGCTGAGCCCCTGACCTCGGCCAGTGACCAACAAGTGTACTGCATGCTGTCTACAGATGGCCAGTCATGCTAGAACACAACAACAAGATAATTACAACTAGCATGTCTTACTCTGAGGCATGCTGCTGTTTCTGCTGCAATAAAAAATGTCACACCACGCATTGTTGGATATAGCAGTGGGATCAATTAAGCAGAGAAAATGACTGACTATTGCTTTATTGAGTGTGTAATGATGTCCTCGGGCAGCGGGGCTGCTGCAGTTTTGTTGGTGGAAGGATGGGATTGAGGAATGACTCGGGTAGAGGCTGCCCTCTAGTGGAAAACTGTTCGTATAGCCTTTGATATAGAAGTCAAGTTGAACCACCTTCTGTAAACATTATAAGGTTATACTTTCTGCTGAAAAAGAACATTTTCATTCCTCCCCCTGAAATCTCAATTTAAACAATTTTGCTTATAAAACATTAACTGGCATTGGTCTAATCACTGGAATCACAGAATTTAAGCTATGCTGGTTTATTTAAGCCTGTAAAACGTGGACAAACTGAGCTTTTGTAGGTTTACTATTTACCTATGGTGGTTACAACTTATTTTCTGGTGGAGATGAGGAAGCAAATGGTCAAACAGCAAGAGGAACGATTGAGCTATTGCATTACTGAATCTGAATCTGAATTTTTTCCCTCAAAGCACTGTGGAAACAGTATTGAAAAGACATTCAATAATAGGGATTACAAAAGAAATAAAAAGATACCACAAACCAGAGTTAATTAAAATTAATTATTACCCAACAGTGGAGACTCCAGGCTGTTTGCCAATGCAGCCAAAAAATAGTCTGATAATCCGCCCCAAAAACAGAAAATTGTTGTATCTAAACCTTTTATCACTGTTTTATTACGGATTAAACAAACAAGATATAAAGTGTTAATTAATCAGACCACCATCAACCACTCATTCAGCCAACATATTGTTATTCGAGGCCGAACAACATGTTACCTTAAATGTTCACCACATAGACAAAAAGTCATAAACCCCACCTTCTCCATGTTAGCAGATGAGACATGGGCTAAACTGAAAGGTCAAAGTACACATTAAATACAACTAGAATGAAAAACAACTGTGGGGAGTCCATCAGGAGTTCTGCTAAAGGTATTAATGTTACAGCACTCTACCCTCTCCTCTCATCATCAAAACAAACCCTGTACGTGAGAAAGAGAAATATTTATTATCCTTATTTACAATTTATCACGTTAATAAATATATTAATTCATTGCAATAGGTGTGTTTTTCTTGTGTTTCTGATTGTGATTGCCTGCCAACATAGGCCATAATACTGAATCTATTTAGGATTTCTACATTAAAGATATTACTTAATGTAGTATATTAGCCATATTGTAAAATGTGGCATTTTTTCCTAAAAACAATGACCATTGTCCAATTTATTTGCAATGAAGAATTGAGTTAAGAGGAGTGTTATTACGAATGATGACCAAAATTTAAAAATGTTATTATCATCATCATCATAACGTCAAAACTGTGTGATTCAATGTGAATAATTTGGTTAAATTTTAAATGGAATAAATACATTTGTGTAGACTTCATGAATATGTAGTCAGATTCACACTTGGCCGCTGCAAATGTGTAAAATATATTGGTTTTGGTTCTGTGGTAGCTTGTTTTTGGCTGGAAAAGTTTGCATCCAGAAATACAGACTGCACTGGGCTAAATGATGTGGGCAGCCGATATAAATTATTAATTTGAGGAGAATTGCCTTTTACAGACAGACTCTGAAAGCTGTCTAAACTAGGTCAGTGAAACTAGGATAGTGGAAGCTCATTGCTATCAGAAGCACATTCCTGAAATCTGTCCAAATAACACTGATAAATCCAGTCAGGCCACGAGACACATGACCACATTTGTTCTCATGCAGTCTAACAAGTGATAAGGGACATGTGTTGCTGATATTGTAGTGATAAATTTGAACACACACAAAATAATTTTTTTTTCAAAGAAAGAAAATGTGTAGTTTCTGATGTATTCTTATTGAAGCTTAATTAGAGCACAATGAAGGATGGAAATAAAGACATTACTAGGGAGAGTTTGTTATCAGACAGCTTTGGCATTTTTATGAACTTCTAATGTTTTGTTTCAGTCAGCATGTACCTATATATTTAAAAGTTGTTTATTCTTGGCATTTATATTGTAGGTTCCTTTAAACATCTTAATATTGAGAAAATGGCTGAAATGGTACTCTCAGTTTATGAAACACTTATATACTGTAGGTCCTTTTGGAATGCACTGAAAATGACCAAATGATTATTTACTGTAAGTCTGAATATTTGTGACATTGAAGTCCTCTTACACTACCAAGCAAAACTTCAAGACATTATTTCCTTGTGTTTAAGTGGTTAGTTAGAAATGTATGTGTGTATGGGTAGTCACTAAAGTAGTACGGGTGAACTCACGCCTTCAGTCTGCAGCACCAGGAAAAAGATGTATTTGTTAAATTTTTCCAGTGCCCAGTAATTTATGAGAACATAGATTACTGATGGCTTGTTTATTGGAATGAGGATTTATAGGCTGCCGGTTATTAAGTCTGGAATCAGAGTGAATCAAAGCACATCTGATTTATGTCTATGCCTATAATTTAAAGTGAATATGATGTGTTTCTCTGTATTATTTTCATTTTTTCTTTTTCTGCATGTGTGCTGTATTTTAAGCCATCAGTCCAGACTTCACAGTTTTAAGCAAGACTTTCCTGTCATTTAAACTGTTGTCTTGAAAATGTCAAGACAAATATTACATGCTTATTTCCAAGCAATCTGGGGTAAAAGAAGTTCTAACCTGCAATAGCAAGAGCTCACATGTTGTGTCCTAGTTCAGGTGATACAAAGGTATAAGTCCGTCAGACGACATGAAGGCCAGATAGAACCGGCTCAGCATTGTTACTACTGGTGCATTCAGACACAGCTCCTGAACTTAACATCAAGCATTTCCTAATTTATCACCAGAAAGTTGCCCTCAAACAGCATTTTCTGCAAATACCTGAGAGAAACTGGGGCAAAGTTCCTGATCCCTGAGTGTAGATTATAAGTCATGATGTTTCACTTCAGCATGTTATAGACAAACTTGAAATGAATGTACTAGAGTTTATGTCTGCCTACCATTATTTACATCCTCTTAATGTTTAATATGACATTACCAGAGCACATACAGATGTAAATTGCTATGTGTAGTAAGGGGATTGAAATTCTTTCACATTGTTGTGAGGCATGCCCTTAACACAGTTGTGTCAACTGATCACATATATCATTCACTTAAAGAAAGGTTGATGGAGAAGATGTGTGAGTAGAAAGAGGTGGGAATGTCTTTAGGCCAATGTTAACTGGGTCCTCTGGCCTAAATGCTCCCACAGAGTTCTTTTTTAAAAAGCCCATGATGATATCCTGGACTGGGTCATTGGCTTTCCTCAGCCAAAGCAAGGCAGTACTGCAAAATAGAAATAAGAAGGTGTTTTTAAGATTTGTTTCATCTTTTGAAAAGCTTTGATTTCTTAACACATATTTAAAAAACAATCTTATTTAGCTGGATTTAAGATCTTTCAATTATCTTAATAGTTTGCTCTGTTTTAAATCAGAAAGTTGTTAATAGATGAGGACAAAGTCCACCTGTGTCCAGGTGTACAAAAAAGAGAATCCTTGAACTACATATAAAATGAACTTTGATTTATCTTACAGGCATTACAAACAAACCAATTAAATTGTCTTCCAGCCAAGGTTTCTTCATATCTCTCTTATACTGACCCCTGCTTTGGCAAGCCATTAAAATCTACATTAAAAGTCTCTGTGGGGAGAAACGATCGCTCTGTCTTTACATTATAGGTTATAAACGTCTGACTGTAACAGTTTGGAATGCAGTTAGAGAGGTTCGCTTGGTTGACACTGGTACATAAACATGTGTCTGTCACATGAAGTCATACAAGTATAGAGCAGGGCAAAAGGAGCGTCATTCAAGACAAATACATAGAAAATACATTAGACGGATGATTATACAATATCTGTCTATAAATGGATGCAAGAAAGTTTCTATCAGTACATGCATGAACACTGTAAGAACAAATACCTTTTAAAAGTTAAACCTGTTGTTGCTAGGCTTCCATATGACATGTATTGGGCACTAGAGGGCAGTGAAAGCAAACAGAAGATTCTAACACCTAAATATCGTTTGTGCTTAGTGCAACACACAGAGCTACAGCTTCATGAGCTGTGTGTGTTGTGTGCATGAGGCCAGAGACTATCTGAATGTACAGCATTAGAGTGTGAGGGTCTCTGCCTTTTTTGTTGTTTGTAACACATGATGTTTGTTTGTTTGTGTGTGTGTGTGTCTGTGTGTGTGTGTGTGTGTGTGTGTGTGTGTGTGTGTGTGTGTGTGTTGGAGTAGGAGTCATTTGGGGTGCTGCAGTTTGATTGCAGCCATTTCTAATACACATCACATTATATAGGTAAAGTGGATTGTAGATAATGAAGATGCACTGCAAAAGGAGGAAAGGAAAGGAAATGCAATAAAAAGAAAATGCAAAAATGTTTTTCGTGGTTTTTATAGCATTCTGAAATATGTAATTTATTTAATTAATTTCCATTTGTCTGTCAGTGTGTTAGAACAAGCCTAACAGATGAAAGCCATTATGCATTCATGCCCGCCATTGATTTGACAGACGCTGTCACGCTGGGGGAATAAATCCAAACTAGCACAAAATGTTCTCAATATGAGATAAATATTTGATCAAATTTCATATTTCAGCTTTGAAAACTGACATGTTTACAGTTGAACATGCTGCAGTATAAACATCTACAACAAAATCATGTTGTGTTTCAATAAAACAGAAGCACACCTATCATTTTACAATAAATAACAGAAATAGTTTACAAAATTAACATTATTTCTTCCTCAGATACATTTTGTACTTTAGTAGAGAGCCACTCCTTGACACCATGGCTATCATAGTGCATCATTTCTTCACTGCGGCTTTATCCCATGTGCATTTGATCCTCTGCCTCAGGCTGTGATTGGCCAAGACATCAGGGCCCAGACAGACTCAAATCCTCCCATTGGTTGGTGAGATATGGCACATAATCCTAAACCCCTCTCACCCACTGAGGATTAAATTTGCTGTCCAGTCATCTTTAAGGAGTTTGCCCTACTGGTTAGGCTTGAATTGTGGAAAAGTAAAGCAGAAACTCTTTACAGGCAATCTCTCATCACAGGAACATACAGCACCGAACCCAAATGGTGAGCATTAGCTGTCTGTGAAGGAGATTCAGGCCATGAGCTAAGCCAAGGAAGCAATTACCGTTGTCAGGAAACAGAGGTCTGAACTCTTCCCTCTGACTGTCAAGGCTCTCCCGTAACGACTCTCTTGCTATTGAACTTTAATTCTATGCTTTCATTCTTTTCCTTTTTTTTTCTTTAACATATCTTCTGTTCTGCCTCAGTGTGTCTTCCTGGCTAAGGAAAACTGTGTTGACTCAGTGTCCGTACCTTCCACTGCTTGCCCTGAGCTTTGTTTTAGCTTGCTTTCTATCAGAGCCATGGATTCACTCATGTCTTTCATTTGCTCTCAGTGATAAGCTTTTCAAACATTTAGGACAGTGTTCTGTCACTTGAGTTTTCATAGAAATTCGGATAAATTGCCTGAGAAGACATTATTGAGCTTTATCTGTTGCTGCGCCCCCTCCCTCCCCCAAAAGTGATTACAGTCTAACGTGTAACTTCTGGTGGTGCTTTTTAAAAAGCTCCCAATTTAGAAACAGACTTTCTACTCCTCTCAGAGACAGATGCTGGAAAAACCTTTCATCTTAGGTTAAATACATAATCTGGACCAACTATTAGATTTATATGTTGAAAAAGACTCATTTTTTTCATCAGAATTTCTGAAATATGTGTGATTGGTTGCTGGGAATGAACCATGCATCTCCACGAATCCACAATGCAGGTCTGGAAGATATTTTATATTCAGACAATAGCATGAATAGCACAGTATGATAAGAAAAATCTGATATTTGGGAAGCCAAAAGAATACAGAACCTGATCATAATTCTGGCAAACGAAAAAAAAAAGACGGAAGTGTTCCCATTTATCATTCACTTGTCCCTGCAGTCAGTGTTTGAAGTGCTGCTACTTTGATTTATATGCATGATCTCTCCACTACATTTGTCTCCAGCTTATTTGAAGTTCAAAGGGATCAGTGCTTAACAGCCGATGTACTTTCAAGAGCAGCATTCAGATATTGCCACTAACAATCTCTGAGCGTTTACATTATGGTCTCGCTATCTTCTGGGAAACATCACAACTAAATAGGAATTTGTGTTGCGTCCTAAGTAGTAATTGGTAGTGTGCTTGACACTAAAAGAGGATGTGTTTTTCTTACACTTACAGAACCGACTCTAGAGGGATATTTTTGTTTGGAAACTGGAAAAGAGCTCAGAAGTATTCTGAAATGTGCAACACATGTGGGAAGAAAGAAATGAACGAAGACTAATCTTTTTGCTGATGTTGAATTCATAATGCTGTGCCAGTGGATCCTTTTAAAGTCAGAGCTACACACTTTGAGCACTGCTCTCACCTTATCCCTATTAATAACAGCACTTTTATTTAAAACTGCTTCTAATTCCAATTATGAAAATGTTATTAGTATGCATGAAAGCATGGCGAGGCGAACTGTGCATGGCTTTAGGCGTTTCTGAAAATAAAATCTGAGGTGTTGATTAATGTGAAAACGGTTTAACCACATTCATATCGGCATATGCACATAATCACCCAGCTGTGCCTGTGCTGCCAGCGTGATCGTGTGCAGGAACATGTCACGAAATGGAGCAAAATGGTAATAGAAATCAATAAAGTATTGAATATCTTTAATGAAAGCAAAATAAATAAAACAGCCACAGCTAAAAGCATGCGATGAAAGATCTGCCACATTTTGAATTTGTCTAATCTCGCACAGTTTAGAGAGTCCACTTCCAAACCGCGGGTGAGGCATTTTAGACCTGACATCTAATCTATTTTATCGCCTGTTGCTTATCCATGCATCCACACACACACGCAGCAGACATACAACTCTTAAACACACACACACACACACAAAAACATTCAAATTCAAAGTGTCTTCTGAAACACATTTGTGGACATATATTATATAAATGTTTAATTTTTGTTTCGCCCTGGATTTGGATTATGTGACAATAGTATAATCTGGACATGCTGTTCTTCAATGTGTGGTCAGATGAAAAGCATCAAAATAAAAAAGTTTGAAGAAGAAAAATATTTTCACAAAAAAGCACCCACTCACAGAAGACTTTATCTAGGGTGAGATAGGGAATTCAGACTTGGTCATCAGATTTAAGACAAATCCAAACAGGAAATGGCAGGAGCACTCTCCCTGATTGACCAGCCTTAGTGGCCTGTGTTTAAGAGCTGTGCTGCTCTCTGTCCTCCATGTGGATCATCATTGATTGGCTTTGACTGGCTTTTAAGGTCCACCCCTTCTTGGATAATTAGAGCATAGCTCTCACTAGAGCATTAGAACAATGGATATGTTTGTTTACAATGTTCCAATTTCATTTGTTTTCTAAAACGTGAGTGATGAGGTAGATACAGCTAAAAGTGGATTTTAAAACAATATGGGCCGGGGTGAACCGGCCGCTCGTGCTTCTGAAAGCTGCCGTGTTGTGACTGATTCAGGTTGCTGATGAATGGATGTTGTTTTTTGCTCCTGAGGCTAGTTGTGGCACTCAGCATTTGTTTGGCCAGTCAGAGAGGATGTGTGTCCTCAGTGGCAGGTTGAGGGTAAACTACACTAGCAATTCATGTCCACATCAGTCAAAACCAAGTTCACTCTTGACTTTTTAGGTCATTAAGATGGTCAGTTAAGAGCAATTAAGGCATGAAGTATTTAATGCCACTGACTAAGCCCCTCACAGTAGCAGTACTAATCCAGGGTTACCAGCTATGTCTACTTTCTCTGACATAATAATACTTGAGCAATTAAGACAAGGCTGTTTCTTGCTTTGCCGTTCTTACATACACAGAATCCTGCATAGAGTAATTACCTCAAGGCCGCAACTAAAACGAAACCTTCTGAATACATGCAGCAGAATTATATCTTACTTGACAGAAAAAAAAAAGAAAAATGGCTGGAGAACACAGCGCTGCAGCTACTGGGGCCTGTCACTCACTGTTAATTAAATCCCCTCGGTTGTTCCATGGAGAGGTCCTTATCTGTTTTGGACGAACACCATTAGACCAAGCACACATGGCAACAGCAGGTGGCCTCAAGTGCATCCGCTTGCACGGTCACACTGTGATTTTTAAAGGTAATCTTCACAGTGATATTATTTCAGTTCTTAATTTTCCTCCTGTGCTTTGTTGCCTCTAATGAATTCTCAGGTCATCGAAAGAGAAGAAGCAGCCTGCCTACGGCTGTTCTTAATAGAAATAAGGGTTTGTATAATTTCTCTGTATTTTAAAAGGTATTGGAAGAACATTAATTGTAATGTACTTTTGTATTCTCGCTCGCTCTGTGTGTGTGTGTGTGTGTGTGTGTGTGTGTTGCATCTATGAAGTTCTCATCAGGCAGTACATCTGTAGTAAAAATATTTTGTCTAAACTCACAGCCAAAAAACTATAAAATAATTATAATAATACTTACGATATAATAAGAAATAAAAGCTTCTGTAGGGCACTATATTCTGTGACACTATAATGTAGCCACAAATTCATTACTGATTACTGAATCATTTCGTACCCCTCAAGTACTTTACAAAAAGCCCAAAAAGGGTAAGTAATGGTCAGATAATCATGAACTAATGAGCGAATACTTAGTATCTTCTCAGTATGATTTACCACTTTACTTGGGGGTGCACAAACAGAGTAACTTATTATTAAGTAATTAGTAATGGATGGCTACTAGTTCAGAGTTAAAATGAAAGTGGCCATTATTCAGATTCACAGAACTAATATTTACTTAATGATTCATTAATACAGTATCTCCCAGTCTGTTCTCTAGTGACTCATCATTATCTGCTATTAAGTCCTACATTTAGAGTTACTTAGGAACTACTCATTAATAACTAATTAATTATTAGGTTGTTTGGGATTTGTTCCTTACTCGTTCCTTAGAAACTGTTTACATTTATTTTATACTGTATTGTAAAGTGTTACCTTATATTCTACACTGACAGAATGCCTTGGTTTTAGGAAACAATCTGATATTAAAACTTAAAAGTGGAGTTACTGGAAGGACTGTAATGAAAAACTCACTGAACTGTATCAGTCTATTTTCTGTATCTTCCTTAAGTCTGATTGCCAAAATGACTTCTCTAATGAAATCCTGCCCCGGATAATTAACTTCAATTTGTAATTCAATAAGTGAATCTGGAGAAGAAATATTGTGATAGGACAGACCTTAAAAGGCTCTCTGGGGTAATCTAGTTTGTAGAGTGGCTATATTGGTTTTAGTGTCTCCAGTGCAACAAACACAATTTGAATTATTTATTTAATGCAAGTTTATTCATCAAAACCTGTGATTGAAATGTCTAAAGGGTAAGATTGAAGATATATGTGTATCGATTTTAATCAGTAGTTAAGTGTCATGCGTCATATCAGACTACAATATGCATCCTGATGGATGTCAGAAACAAATTATACTCTGCTCAGGGATGAAGTTTGAATTTAAATGCATTGAATGTGTTATGTAGTACGTTTTTCTGAATTCTCGTCTTTCATTTTCTTGTGAGTTGACACAAGCACAACCAATATTGTGTTTAATATATATAATATATATAATGTTTCTTTTTTACAACTTAAAAACAACTTTTCTAGTTTGATTCACATCCCTCAAGTAAGATATAATGTTTCATGAGTTCTATATTATGCGAGTTAAACATACTACTGACATGTTGTATGTCCTTAGAGGAACCAAAGTCCCTTTGAAAGACTTGGAAACAAAATCCCAAGTCTCTAAAAATGTGAAAACATTGTCACCTCTCACCTCTCTCTCTGTGTGGCTCAACTTCTGCCATGCTAACTTTAGCACTCTGGTGTGTATTTCCACAAATGCCACATCGGGAGGGGCTGTGTGGGCTTGTCGGTGCCGGTGGGACAGGATGACTTAGAGATCAAAGGTCAAGACAACTGTGACAGATTCCCGACTGTGATACTTTGTCTGGCTGCTGGGTTAGCTGACTTTGGAAGCAAGTAAAATGCCACTTCTGAGAAAACAAGACATTCATAGATATTTTTGGTGGCGAATGAGGTTGCATGGTTAGCGCAGAGTGTGTAAGAGTGTTTAAGTGTCTGAGTATGAGTATGTGTATTAGAGTGCGTGCATGGGTTTTATGAATATTGGCTTGTCTGTGTACATATGGAGGATGCAAAGTGCTGCTGGGTCACCCAGTGTGACACAGAAACTATTTGAGGCCTTTGCCTTTGATGTCTGTCCAACTACACAGCATGATCTTCTTCTGTGGGCTGTTGAGTTGCTGGTGGCATGGTGGCAAACAACATTTCTGTTGCAGGCCTCTCATCTCCCATCATATTCAAACTGAAGCTCGCTACGAATTTATGTTATTTTGTTTCATTTTCTCTGCCAGTAACTCACTGGAAGAATGCTCATTTAAGTCACACTTCGTTTGGTGTAAACTGATGAGAAACCTACAGAAGTTGAACATCTTTCTAAAAATGTAACTCTTCTCTTAGTTTGTCCTTTTAAGCCCAGTGAACTTTCAAATATCTGAAGGCATTCTTCCATGAAATGCTGACGAGAAATGTCTTTAAATGTGATTAAATCTGCTCGTGGATTCTGTTATTTGCTCACGTGTTTTAAAGTAAGTGTATCTACATATCTCTGTCATGATAAAGATGTACTTCTTTTTTCCTCCTCTGTCCCTCTTCCCTCCATCTCTGCCTCTGAGCCATGTCTCCTAGTCATGCCCCTGGTCAGTTGAAGGCAAGCAGTCCCTCCCAGAGCACTGACAGTTTGGGAGATTGTTTGAGAACCATGACAAGAAGGGGTCATGACCCTTTAGGTTTATGCAGTCTCCTCTGGAAGGCATCATTAAAGGCCCATGGGTCGGTGAAAAAGATGTGGGAAAAAAGGGGGGAACAGACCGAACAGAGGAGGAGAGCCGCCAGGGAGTTCAAGTTAATGTGCTGTCACTTTGCACCTGCCTCTCTGAGGTCTCACAACCAAACTATTAAAGACCAGTGCTTTTTTCTAGATCTGAGCGAAACATTGTGCTGCAGCAGTGACTGTTTCACTCCACATACAAACACACACACACACACACACACACACACACACACATCTTTTCACAAGCCCCTGCAGCATTATATGGATGCATTGATATCCTATAAGCTCTATGTTAGGAAATAACTGTACAGCACAATTGAGTACATTTTGCTATTTCCTTGCTCCACACTATATTCTATCGGCTTCCTTTACACTAAAGCACAGACAACACATTGGCCAATGTTTACTCTCCACTGACGATCACTCTGAAATAGCTAACACAACATTCAGACTCCCTTAGTTTGTTTAACATAACATTATTTATATCAAAATAATTATCTATCACAAGGAGCCACTGTGTTTGATTGTGACTCATAGAGTAGTTTGTTACCTCTTATACTCAATCTCCTATTCTGTGGATTATTTGCCACTGTAAAGTTATTTCATTTCATTGAATATGATTAACCTGATATTTTTGACACTCATGCCTATACTTTTTACATTACTGCTGATGTTTACCCATGTAATGAATTTACCTAATGGTTGACTTGTCAGTTGAGCATGAGAGAAGTCCTGAGAGTGTGCTTTGCAGAACTATAGTTTGTTTATAATACATTTGGAAAAACTTATTAATATATGATAACTTGTAAAAAAAAAAAAAAAAAAAAAAAGAGACACTGAAAATAAAAATGTAGTTTTTCTTTGAGGTAATGAACTCACATGCAGGAACAACAAACATTTTTAAACAGTTTTAATTTCACCTAAATGGTGCATCCTTGTAGCCAGGGGGGTCAGGGTATTTGTCTCTAATCTGCCACCCAGTTCCTGGTTCCCAGACATACCAGACAATGTCCAGAAAAACCACTAGCAGACAGGTGACCACCATCTGCTTTCTTCCCGTAGAGCTGCATTATCTTCAGAACTGGAATCCTGATATTAAAGACAATGAACATGTAAAAACTGGGTGATTTTATTGTGATGCCTTCCATATTTGAGGATGCTGTTTGACATTAACAGTGAAATACACAATGGTAAGCTGTAATGATAAAGCAAGGTAAAATATAATGATGTGAAATGATGAATATATAGGATATGTTGCCAAAAACATGTTTTCTTTCCTTTATATGCATTATCTTCAGTGTAATGTTAGTCATCCCAGTCCTACCATCTGTTTATAACTGCCATTAGTTTAATATTATCGCTGTCTAAAACCACTGCCAGACACCTTCAGTACAGTAACATTAGTTGACAATAAAAAAGTCTCATTTATTATGCTGAAACATTAGCGCATCGATTCAGCTATCACATCAATAATGAACGTCTAGTTTACTAACTGTTAACGTTATCTTCCAGCACATTAGCTATGCTGACATTGCTGAGGCACTCGGTGGAAGCTGGACAAATGCCGATTGATAAAGCTGGCTAGCTAACGTGTCATATAAATGTAGTCAAGGTAGTCTATTGCAACAACAATAGATTAGTTCAAAGTCACTAGACTTTGTTGTGCAAGCTAGCTAGTCGATTACGATATTGCTTTTTATATAACTATATATATAACAGTTTAACTTCACTTACCTCATCTATCAACATGATGCCGGTCGATCACATTCAGTCTACTGTAAATCATGTCATTGTTTTGGCTGATGCCCAGGATGCTGGAATTTCATACACATGTTAACAGAATGATATGACCAAAATTTCCTTTTAACCGTTCATTGAGCCACGGGAGCTTCTTACAGTCTAATTGTCAGTGATAATAGAAAAAGAATGAATAGTGGCAGATGTTTCAATTAGATTATATGGTTCGTGAATGTAATCGTTGTCTTTGAATTGAAGCCACAGAGACACTAACTAAAATGACCTTTACTTAATCAAGAAAAATCACCTTCCTCCCATCAGTTTATCTTAACTGTGTCCAATTCTTCTCTCTCTCTCTCACTTTGTGCTCCACTCTCGAGCCTTCTGTCTGTCACAACTTCCTTGCATTTTCACCCCTATCTGATTCCTTCACACTGAGAGCCAAAGCCTTTAAACCCATTAAATCCTTCCCAATTCAATTTCAGGATGGCGACACTGCCTTGTGTGCTGCTGCCAGCCTGGACTCTGTCGCAGACAGGGCCCCAAGATAATCACAGACCCCTCCAGGTTTCCTAATCTGGCAGTGCTTCCTGGGCAGGCAGGAGCAGATGCTTAGATATTCTGTTCAATGCTGCTGTGACATGAGACCACCCCCTCAGGCCTCTGCAGCTGGGCAAAGTTTTATCATGCACATATGTAGCCGTCATCAGGTGCCTTTGTGGACTGGGACATTTAATCAGCCTGAGAAATAAATGGGACCATGGTAGCCTATATCTACTTCTACACCCGGCTGGCTTTCATTCTTCAGATGTAAACAACACTCAGAGCTTACTTTTGTAGTTTGGTACAGAGAGCTGTAGTTTCCTGCAATCCTATAATAAACCTTAACCTACACAAGGATGGAATCCAGTCCTACACGTAAAACGTGAGTGTTTATAGTGACCTTTTGTTTTTTTAGTTTTTTTCCATTTGGAATACAAGAACATAACACAAAGCAGATTTCAGAGAAACAGCGCACTCTATAATCAAATACTTACACCACTTATCACCAAAAATGTAAACAAAGTGTGTAAATGCTTGTACCTGAAAATAAGAAAATACAATTGTAATAAATTATATTATAATTCAATTATTAATTACAGCTCATTGTGAAAATGCCCTTATATGTCCTGTATACCTTGAAATGTGTTTATTTGCATTTATGTATATACTCCTACAAAGTTGTTTTGTAATGAGAGTCTTAGGGGCCTGCAGTCCTGAAATACATCTAACATCTTCATAAGATTAAACTGAGAAATCTGCTGCAATGGGAAAACCATGTGAGGAGTTTTTGCAAGACAGTACAGAAAAAAACTGAGAAAGTTTTGCAAATCTATTAATCAAGGACAAATATTTGAAACTGGTAACAAATTTTACTACAACACTTTACATTAGGTAGAAATGCTATCACTGCTCATGCCTTCCTTCCCCCGCAAATGAATGAAAAAATAAATGAAGTTCATTATTTCGATGTTTGCTTCCAAGTTCAGAGAAATAAATGTCAAATATTCCCAGAACTGCAAGCTAGTGGGGTTGATCTCTTTCACCAGCTTTTTCCATCCACACTCGCATGTGAAGTTTTCTCTCTATTGCTCATTATTAAAAAAAAAAAAAATCTTCTCATCTTTTTCAACAGTGAGAAGAGTTAACATTATTTTCCCCCTAAGTTACACTAACTATGCTATGGTGTTTACAGTTGTACAGCTTGGAGCCATCTGCTGAGCACTGCCCTTATCTACCTCACTTCATAACATTTATCTCTAAATTGTCAGACAATTAAATCCTGTCTGTGCCTTATCAGCTATCTATCAGTATGCAGTGGAATAGTATTTGATGTCTACAGAAACCAAGATAACTAATTGACAAACCTCTGGGCTAATCCAATTGCAATTTGTTACTTAACAGTACATTTTTACAAAAAAAAGATTTACTAAAATGGGAGTATAAACATCTCTGACAAGCTTCAAATAGAAAAATGTGTCCACCTGACTGGGATTTTCACTCAGACAATCAATTGTTCAACTGGTGCAATAAACACAGAATTGGGTTGTGTAGTGTACTTTGAATATATTTATATAGATAAGTTTTTGATCAAAACAGTACAAATACCAAGTACAGATAATAAAAGCAGCTTTGTGGCTCCTGCAGATGATACAATTCTTTTTTAACCATAAAATACTAGTTTTTCTAAGTACAGTTACCTTGTGTATTGTATGAGCATAGCACTAGAACCTCAAACTTTTTTACTAAATCAGTTTTAGGGAGGACAAAAAAATGAAAACTTTTTGAAAGAGTGGGCAGAAGTCAGGTTTGCTGTAAGTGTACAATTAAAAAAATGCAATAGCCCAACCTACAACCACCTGAGAGCAGACATCGTCCTGCTCAGGCATTTATGAGCCCCTGTGATTGTAGGATTTCATTTGTGGCCGGCTCACTGACTGAGAGAACCGACTGGACAGTGAGCTGAAAGACAGCAGCTGGCAGTTACTTACATCAACGCTGATCCTCAGAAACCCCAGACATACAAACAAGACAGACAACAAACACAGCCAAATCCTCAGAGCTGCTTAACAAAGGAATGTTTTAAAACTTCAAATGCTAAGACATGCACAATTGGAGAAAAGAGATTCAGCCACTGAGATATTTACATAATGTATAATATGCATTGTTATGCAGTCCTTGGAAGCTTCCACTGTGCATGGTGCTGTTGCTTTAGCCTCCAGGCATTCAGCTGAGCACTGATTAGAAGTTCCCAGATGTTTGTGTCTCTTTGTTTCATGCCTGGTACTTTTTTGAAACTGTAATCCAACAACATTCCCAAGATTTAAAAAAAGAGATTAACTGAAAGAAATGCTAATTTCATTATACACAAAAAAAACGTTGAAAACAAAAACAATGAAACACAAAATACAATATTTCCACTGGCTTAAAATATGCTGCATATATGTCCATGCAACATTATGGAACAATGTGGAATTTATTTTGTGTACGTTTTTTTTTAATGACTTTAAACTTACCCATACTCCAAACAACTTCAAATGTGGGTCATTTCTAGTGCCAAAATGTAATTAAGTATCCCATACTGTCCCATCTGGACCCAGCTTCATTAATTATTACTTGTCCCCAGCCTCAGTTATCCCTCACCAATTAACTATTCATAAGCCCTGTAATGATTAACAATATGTTTTGGGCTAATCTCTATGTAAATTAAGGGAGCTTTGTAAAAGATAGTGCACTTTGCCACTTATCTGCACACATTACTAAATACTCTTTATCGACCTCCAAGGGTCCAGTAACGGTGAGGGTTGATGTTTTGTTTGGACTTTCTTACAGTCAAGAAGAAACTGTGTTATTTAATTATAAAGCTTTGTTGTGGAAGCTTGCAACCTCACATCTCTCATTTGCTTAAATCTAGAAACTACAGTATACAAACCACTAAATACTTAACCATAGATACCCCTCATGTACCCACTAATGTTGGCAAAACTAGTGTTAGGTACACCTTTAAAATTGAATGATGTGCAAACTGTCTTACATTCCCCTTGGTAATTTTAAAGCTTTATTATCTGATGTTTTTTATTGTAACTGTTTTGATTCATTATTTATTGTGTAGTTGTGTTGTTTCTGTTTGCTGCTTGTGTTCTTGTAGATGTTTCTTGTTCTTAGGTCTCTCTTGGGAAAGAGGTCCAATTATATAAAGATTATTTCTTTATTTTTATTTAGAGGACAATAGCTGTTTATTCTTCACTGTTGTGTAAATCTATACAGATATCGATGAGTGATGGAAAGGTTTTTGCCGTCCCTTCTGCTGCCTCTAGAACTACCTTACAAGAATTCTTGGGCAAGGCAATAAACACCCAACTGGGGAAAAAAAATGTCTGTTTGCATTCAGTGATTCTCACCTAAATGCATTGTGTATCCTTGAGCTCTAATAAACCTGTTGAATGCGTTTCCTTTTCATAAAATACATGCAAAGCTGATTTTTTTGAATACATTAAATCCTGCATTGTGCATATCCATGTTTACTTGTTTTACATTTTTACTTTCTGTCTTCTTCTCTGCTTTTGCAGCCATCCCCAGCTGTTGGTCAGTGGAATAGCTGATAATGGTGGCAGGAAGTGTAACATGTTGCCCGCATGCTCATGCTCGTGTACATGTCTGTGCGTGATATAAACTATACGGGGTCCCACTCATAAAAACAATGCTCCATAGTGGTCAGAAACTCCACACGGTACCTTTAAATCCTCTTCTGTATGTGAATAAATGTAGGTTTTGAAAATTTCGTATCTTGGCACACGCAACAGTAACATCAAAAAAGACACTGTGGCTATGGACACAATAGACAATTTGGACATTGTCAGTAAAACTGTTCATTCCTTTGAAAACCATGAGCAGCAGAAGATCACATCAGAAGGAAGGGGAGAGACATAATTGTGGCCTTGAGTGTAGACATGGTCAGTGATGACCCTGTATAGAAAGATGACTTAACTTTTGCTGAATTTCCTGGAATCAAATCAAATGAAATGGCCATCCTTCATCAAAATCAAATTCCGGCTTTTGTACTGATACACAGTGTCTCAACCACTGGAGAGACATATGTAGGAGAGTGTATGTAATCTAAATGTAAGTGCTAATCATGCTTTTTTTCAGATCAGGAAGATAAAATGGCTCTATTCTTTGTTTGGGCCAGAGAATATTCATCAATTTCTACCTTCACACAAGCAAGACAAAGAAAGACAAGGGCATCTCATTTTGAGTTGTTTGAAAGGATGAATACACTTCTTTGACTGTGTTTCAACCGGAGAAAATGTGTTATTGTTATTGCTTGGATTCAACTTAGCAGATAAAAAGAATATTGTAAGTGACTCTGACTTCAGTAATATAAATTAATATAACCTATATATGCTTAAATTTAAGATAGTGAGATCACAAAATTGTATGTTGCAGAAAGCCATCATTTCACCTGCTACCTTTGAGAATCAGTCCTGTGGACACTCTGAACCCTGGGCATCCGGTTTATCAACCTTCTACATGTACATTAAAGCAATGTGGGAAGGAGTCACAGCACCCTGATGCCCTCATCATCCGCCTTACCACACCTAAATCAGAGTGGTCCCATTTCACAGACCATGTGCAAATATTGATATAGTCTCCTGCGGTGAGGAAGATTGCTGGGTTTCCCTTTAGCCCCTTTTCAATTGGGTTTCTCAGTGTGGATCGCTCTACTGAAGATTTCCTATGTATTACCATTTGTCTTCTAGGGTGTGATTTTACAGACCAAATGGAGATTGATCCTTCAATAGGCCATGTTGAAAAGGCATGTTGGGAAATATTGTGATGTGCAGTGAACATGGCAAATGTACAACAAAATCCAATCAGTGATGATCTGTGTTAGGGATATTGTGACTGTCAGTATGTGTGGGATGGGAGATGGTTGATGTGACAGAGAGAGAGAGAGAGAGAGAGCGAGAGAGAGACAAAGACCACCTAGCAGTTTCCCTCCAGCATTAAGTTGTCCTTCTCGTCTCCACTGAATGAGGACCTTGTCACAGAGGAACTAATTAAGACGGGAAATCGTATGGCTGTGCAGTCCTGCTACTATTCAACATCTGTTCCATCTGCATTTCAGAGCTGTTTGAAGCCTGTAATTCAGCAGACAAATCCTTGTTCCTCAGCAGCACACCCACATTAGCTCACCTACGAGCCTGGAAAAATCAACTCCTCTCATTTTCATCTTCAGGCCCATAACCTCATTTCCAAAGTGCTTCCATGGGAACTGAGTCAAGTGACAGAAATACCCTTCTTTTTAACCTCACATGGCACGTAAGCATTGATCTGCCAGTGCTGCCTGAAAAAGTAATGACTTTATCCCCATATAAACACCATGTTATTATGGAAGAAAATGCTAATATTACTTTTTTTTACTCCAGCTTCCAAGCATCTAGTCCAGGCCTTCCACCTTTAACATTTGTTAGATCTGACAATCAGTATCTTGTTACACCAGAGATCCAAAGTTTCCACTGCAGAAGCAAGTTGCTTCCAATGTGCATGCAGAGCAGACCGACAGCACTAATGGTGTGACATTCCTCTGCCTGCATGTGCACAGCAGGCTAATGATCGTGCAAGCAACACTCGCCCACTTTAAAAAGAAGACCACAGGTAGCTGAGGAGGTGGGTTTAGCCTGAAAGTTCTCAAGTTGTTGCTCTGCTTCATTTGCATCTTGTTTGATATCAAAGTGAAAACTTGGTGCAAGTCGCACACTGTCAAGAACAGACAAAATCCAAAGTTGAGATTGACATTAATTAGTTAGTTAAGACATTAAGATCATATTTTTCGCTTTTTGTTGTAGGACGGCCGTGGAAGTGTAGGGAGGTGTGGGGTTTGCACACTTTTACATGCAGTTTATTTTTCAGAACCTTTTAATTTATACTTAGAATAAATATATTTTGTGTTTGTTTGTTTTGGTAAAGGCGGACAAATGTTTTTCGTTTAACAAATGTCGTGACTATAGCCTTCAGCCTCTGCAAACTGGAACATGGGCGTTGTGCACAGATGTTTTTTTAAAGTATTAAACAGAACAAAAAAGGATTGTCTGTGCCATGTTAGAAGATTTTTTGTTTAGTGTTAGCGCAACTGTAGCACTGCTACTATCCTCCCTTGCTCTACACCAATCAGCATTTGTTTGATGCAAAGGACCACAGGGATTTTGTTCACATTAGCTCCTATTTCAAAATACATTGAACAGAAGGAGGAGGTGCCCAGTTTTCCCTCACTTTTCTCTCACTGGCTGCAGCAGCAGTGAGATCAGACAATTAGAGTCCAACTACAACAGTGTCCAGTATTTATGCTATATTTATGCAGGGTAGGTCAGCTGAACACACATGCTCTTACAGCACAGCCCTGTTGACAGATATATTTCAAAGAGTTTACAGTTTTGCAAGACGAGAAGAACAGCAAACAGAATACAGGCTCAGGTAAATGCTACTGGAGGGCAACTATTAAAATGTTTAGAAATGCTGAAAAACAGGCTCTTGTTTTACAGAGTGAGTCTGTTACATTAAGCACATCGTTGGTTGTTTGTAGCCTAAATGTTCTAGCAAGTTGCTCTCTGTTCGCCTGCTGGTCTACAGTATAGTTAACAGGAGTTTCCACTGGCTCATGTTTTGCTGTCACAGAGGAAAAACACAAGTGGAAAGGAGGGAATAGCATCTCCCTGTGTCTTTCTTGCAGAAATGGACTGGCAGTTACCATCAAGTGGCCAAAGTGTCAAAAGTGCCACTTAGGCTACTGTCATATTAAAGGATCACGTGTGATTTGAATTTAAGGGATATATGTGTCAATCAACGTGTTTCCTAGTTTACAATGACTTTTTAAATAATTGTCTCAGATGTTGGGGCCAATATAGTTTTGTCACTGCCAACCATTATTTCATTTCCTAATTATGAGTCTATGAGCTTATGAGGCAGGTGTATTTTCACATGATGATCTTGGCTACAGAGCATGAAGGTGAAGCCACATGACAGTGACACCGTGAGGCCACAGGGGAGGGCGGGTGGAGGAGGAGTATGGGCGCGCACAGCTCGGGTTTGTAGCACGGGCACTGGAGCAGCGGTGTAACCGATCCCAGCTGTTGCCGTTGGGGAATGAGAGCTATTCCCGTCCCCCGTGGGTCGGTCACGTGTTCTCGGGGAGCGTTCAGATTGGGGACCGCGTCTGGAGAGAGTGGGAACGCACCGTTGCGCGCATCCGAGTTGGACAGCAACATCTTAAACAACGGGCAATGATCCGGGCGATGAATCAAGCAGATCAGTTTTGTTTTGGGGCGTTGTCGTATACACTCCACAGTCGTGTGTGATACACAGATCCGTCAGGCACTGGCGCCGTAAGTGTGTGTCTGTGTGTGTGTGTGATCCTTCAGTCACCGACTCGTCAAAACTTCTGCGCTTACCAACTGTGATCTTGACTGCGAGTGTCACATTGTTGCCAGCCGCCCACCGCCACAAGTCGACGTACGGAGCTGTCACGGCGAACCGAGGTAGGCTGTACTTCTTTCCTGTGGTTATTGAAGGGATAGACAGAGTAACGTGCACACTGGCTAAACAAAAACACTGTTGGTTTGTGCACCGTGCACGGCGGTTCAGTGTGAGGCGCGGGGTTCCGTTTTGCAATACGATAATCAACCATATCAGCTGTTCACGAGTGTATGAAAAGCTTTCCCCTCGCACAGAACCAAGCAGGATGAAAACAATGAGTGTGTGACTGATCTGGGGATTTGGAAAACACGAGCGACCGATAGAGCAAAGGTGCCCTCGCAAATCTCTCTCATGTGGTGCGTCAGTATTACATCATGTACTTCATATTGATGCTTTTATCTTTATTTTAAAATGGCCTACAGACCTGTGCTGTGCTGAAAGTGCTGAAATTACACTAAGCTTTGCTGAGTGAGATCCTTCTGTGGCATGCCAAGCTGCATTTGGCTGATTTTGGGGCTTGCTGAAAGTATTTTTCCCGTTTCCTGCAACCATAGTGATCATGTAGTAGTACTATATAGATCCAGTGACTGACCTGAGCTGACTCCTAACCACGCCCCTGATGTCAGCATGAGCAACAGTAAGACATATAGTAGGTTTAGTAGGTGGTAAGCATTTTCCTTACCCATGTGAACTAAAAAGAATATTTGGGTTTTTGTCAACAATCATACAGACAATTGGCCTTGTCAGAGCTATGAATGCACATTGTTTTTGTGCTGTGTATATAATATAGATAAATAGAATATCAATGTTAAAGTAGTACTGGTAGAAGACACAATAGAGTGAAGCTGATCACCATAAACTCATTAACAAATACAACAGGACCCCTACACCGTCCCTATAGGGTTGTTACATCCTTTTGTGGCACTAACAGTATGTCAGTATGATATCGTGGTGACAGTGGAGGCGCTCTGGCTTTGGCTTCAGAAAAGCGGAGTGTAAAATGTCAGCATCAATAATGCAGGATACCAAAACAATGGGGAGCCAGAAGGTGGGGTCCAGTTTTGGCAAGTGTTGGTCCCTGCCTGTCCCTTTCTCCAAATGTGCATCTTGACACTATTGAATGACAACTTATTTGTTCAGATGTACTTAAAATAATTACAAACAAATGCGACTGGTTCTAGGCATGGCGGGATCAACCAAATGCACCAACTGCCCCACCAAATCCACATCAATTTGGCCAATCATATGCATGCCATGTCAAAATAGTTAAAATATACTTATAGCTGATTGGTTAGTCTGGCCATATAAAGACTGGATACGTTACAGTTAGTTTGCAGTCATTTCACAATTCAGGTGTTTATCCTCTGGTTACCAGCCTAGTTTATGCTCATACTCAGTGACTCCGATGGGAATACATTGATTTTAGTCTTAGTTAATCCATGAGATTGCTGCTAGATTTATTTGGCTACTTGTAAATTGTGGTTGTTGGGATTTTTTATTTTTAATCTCTTGTAGGCATCTTCTAGATGTAGTTAGCTAGCTGCGTGTGTGAGTTTTACATTGCATGGTGGCGGCAAGTTTCTCTCCAAAAAAAGATTTCATTAAATTTTAACTAACTGACAATGCCAATTAAATTGTAGCTCCACATTTTAATAGAAAATAGTTTTAGTAGACTAGAAATGTATACTGGACTAACGCAGATAGCTTAGTCCATGTAAGAATCAATAAAGTTGTCCTCCTATAAGAAGGGGGTGGAGGTGGTAAAATGAAATATATTTTAGGCACATTTATTATTAGATCATATGGCTATAGTTAGATGTATAGATTCTATGGCGATAATGTAAAACAGTGCACATTATAGCTTGCAGTCCTACAGAACACTCATATAGAGTGCCCTGGTACCACAGGGTTCTCTCTATCTTCTCAAACTCAATGGGATTTTATAATGAGTGAGGATAATTTGTGAAAGCAGTCTAGAACCAGGTCTGCAAAAATCCAAATGATTACATTCTAATCCAAATATTACCTCACAATCATATGTGGCCAACATGGCCAACAGAGCCATGGCTATTATAGTTTAAATTGTTGGTTCACCATCTTATAAAGAACATTTATTTTATCACTCTTTCTCTCTCTCTCTCTCTCTCTCTCTGTATGTATGTATGATCACTGTGGTTAATGAGACAGGTCTGAGTGCATGGGCCCCGACCCTCTCAGAGACAGTGCTGCCAGTTGGGTGAATACAGCTGACACCCTCATTCATCATGCATCTACAGGGTGCTGCCTGCTCATGCAGTCTGTCCATGCCTACCCCTCTCTCTCCTTCTTCCTCTCGCTCTCTCTTCCTCTCTTTCTCTCTCTCACTCCCCAGTAGATGATAATTATTAAGACATTATAATGACAAGAGCAGGTCTTTCCCTTTACTAAGAGAAAGACAGGGTGTCAAATTCTACGTGCTAGGATGATTATAGCCGTGACACAGGGTCGGCATTCTGTGTTGATGTTGCATAAGAAATGATTTCCAAGAATACATGCAAACACCTACTGTACAGTGGTATACCTGCTTGACTCTCTGCAGCTTGAAGCAAGCTTATGTCTCTGCTAGAAGATTGTGTTGTTTTTAAGACAGAACCGAGGATTTTACTTTAATTTGCAATTTTTTTTACATGTATAACCATCTAATTATGCTTGATGCTGTGACTTCTCAGGGCTTCAAGTATCTTACCTGAAACAATAACTCTTATAAGGATTGTGCCAAAAATTGGCATGCCATAGCAAAGCTGCCATGAAATATTAAAATGTTAGAGATGTAACTGACCCACATATAGTGAAACTTAACACCCATGCATAATTAGTGCACTCTTGATTAAAAATGTGCTAGCTTGGTCATAATATTACAGTATCCATTTCCCTCCTTTATAGATTTACTCTATTAAACACTGATGAGTAAGAGAAATCACTTCCTTTCTGATGAAATCGGGAAAAATGTCAATCCCAGTTTTGTTGCGACTGCCTGTCACAACAGTTAATCTTTAAAAGATGGTTGTCACGTTTTTAGTTCGCTTGGGGAGACTCTCTGTACATTTTAATCGCTTTATCCTCACAGATCAGTTAACCAGGACGGACACCCATCACAGGGATGTTTTCATTCTGGGCTGTCTGTCAACAGCTGATGCCTGTTTGAAACTGAATGAGGCATTTCTCTGAGAGTCAGCCTCTTGGCCGTGCTTTCACAAGGGGAGCCCCTTGAAACAGCAGGGGGCTTGGCATGTTGTTGTCAGCTTTGCTAAAGTTGGTTGAAGGACAAAACTCCAGCTTCCCGTAAAAAAAAATACTTTGTTATGAAACTGGAATGTTGTGGTCTGATTGGTTTTATTCACATATTTTCATTATTGACTTAATTAAGTGCAATAGCAGTGCAAACCTGATGTATAGGCAGTTAATGGTAACTCTGAAAAGTGTGAGAAGGATCGAAGCAAATTGTCATCGCACAGGTGAGAAAACCCAGCTAATTTTCTCCAGAAACACTGTTGTTGCATTTCTGTTGCTCAATGTGTTTTTACTTTTGAAGAATCTGAATTTGCAACAGCACACAAAGGATCCTTTGAACTTTTCACGAATACCTCCCCACATCATGTTCCGCCTCAACATCCATTTCATACATCAGATTAAGTAGGCAAGACACCAGAAAAATATAATTTCCTTCTTAAAGGTGTATGTCTCCTCTCACAATTTACGCTTTCAGACCCATGAGAAACACAATTAAATGTGTATTGCAGAGTCACAGGCTGCTCCTTAATCTTTAGTCTGATCTGTTGCTGTTGACACATTCCTCCCTCCCTGTCATTCCACAGCGTGCTTCAATAAATAGGGACCAAAATAAAAACACCAAAAGCCTAATTCATTTCTTGTAAATAAAGAAAAGGCCGTTTCTACAGCCTTCCTGCACTGCCACCATTTATTTAAAGCCAGCTGTGCAGCTGTGTATGTACGTGCCAAGTACATTTATGCCTTCCTGCACCTGTGGACCCCTGTGTGAGTGTGTGTCTGTGGATTATGGATCTGTGTATCTGTATATTATGACAGTGTGACAGAATAACCTCGGTGTAGGCAGGATGCACTGAACAGCACAACACATAGCTCTGCCAGCAACACACAGCCATTACAGCATCCAGTCGGCATCACAGAAGTTAGCTTTGCCACTCATCGGGGGCTTAATATTCAATTATGAGGGTCCTCTGGTTCAAGCTGCATTGGATGGCTTGTGGAACAGCCCCACTGATTGATGAGTGGGCATCTTAGCTAAATAGCCTCACAGTTTGCCCCTAAAGGAGGAAGAAACCAGGCAGATGGCTTATGAGGGTGTTATTACTGACGTGGGTTTCTTGTAGGTTTGCCTCATTGGTGGTTTACACAGTAACAGGAGCACAACAGTGAATTAGTGTCAATCAAACCAGCTTTAAGCTAAATCAATTTAAAGTGTAATTCACCAATATTTAATTTTATATTATTTAAATGAGCATACGAGGTTTCTTTTTAAATAATGAACCCTTTTTCTTTTCACATTGTATACAGAAATGAAGCATCAAGGGCGAAGGTTTAAAGGTGTTCTTTCAAAATGCCTGCAGAAGGGTAATATGACAGTCATACCACTGCCTTTTAGTTTGCTGCTGTGACAGTCTGTCAAACTGTCACATCCAGCTGAGTCTGGAGAAGTGTGGGTCTTACTGTGTTGTGCTGACAGACAACAAGCAGACAGACAAAGAGGCAGAGAGCGAGACAGGCGGTTCAGCATTTGCTTGGGTACAGTGTGGGGAGAGCAGCTTCTCCTCTGTCATCTCATGGCAGATTAGATTCTTCAGCAGTCAGGTATTTGGACTTTGCTGGTGGGCTGTTTCTTGGCTGAAAGCTGGACCAAGCTGTCAGTCAGATTAGCGTTATGTTGCTGTTGGTGGGAGAGTGCAGGCCTATCCTCTGGGGGGACAGCCGTTAGAAAGATCTGCAAATTCCCAACACTGAGCATACACACACGCACACATACACCCACATATGAGTGCACAACCCCCACCGAAGAATGAAGGGACGAGATCAAGACGGGTCATGGGAGGCTCTTTTCAAATGAATTCCTCCTTTGGGAGACTGCTGCCTCCTCCGTGCCCTTCATGCGCACGTGCATGTATTTACCCTCGAATAAATGCGCGCGCACACACACACACACACACGCACACACTTAGACATCCTGTCCCCTCCTCCAAAGGGGAACAGCAAAAACACTGACATGGCTGGGTATCCAATTTTTATGGGTCGCTGATTCTAAATGCAATTGGTAGTAGCCAGTGTGTTACTGCCTCAATAGAAAAAAGTGCAATGTTAGCTGTTAAAGATTTCTTCATAACAAAAGGTAGTTATTTTCAAAATTGATAAATCTGTCCAATCATTTCTTGATGAATCACGATTTAATAGAAACAAAGGTGATGTCATTAAACGTGTTGTTTAGAATTACAATATATTTATAAATGTAAGTGATTATCAAAATAGTTACCAAATTATTTCCAGTTGATGGACTAATTGATTAATGAAGTAATCATTGCAGCTCTGGAACATACAGACAAATGATGACAAAATCTTAAGTTATCTTTCCTGTGGGTTAGTTTACACTCCAATAAAGAGACAAAATAATCTTTCACCTGTACCAAATCATCATATTAGATACGTGAATATATGGTTCAAAAAAGTTACTAATTAGGCCTTTAAGATGCATCTTTTTGAGTTATCCTACCCCTATGCAAAAAACAACTATCTTTCTGCATTTGCACATCTGATGTATTGACAAGCATTTGATAATATATCTCTGATATATAATGTAATATTTTAGATATACATGTTCCATATATTTGACATATATTGTATATTTTAAGTGTTTACAATTCAAAATATGCCAGTATGTAAACATTCATAATGTTACCTTTCTATTGTCTTGGTTGGTTTCTATTGTCTCTGCCTTCACAGAACCAGCTGAGTGACACAAAGTCAAGCCCCCGTGATATTATCGCCCAACTCCCCTGGAGTCATTTATTAGAGGTAGGCTGCATGACTGAGGCGACATGTCCTGCATCAAGAACAGTGAGGGTGAAGCTCTGTATAACTGAGTGATCCAACATAGGGCTCAGACATGTTGACTGATGCTGTGATGCTCAGCAGGGACCTGCTTGAAATAATCCTAAACGATCTAAATTGTGTTTACCCACAGGAGGAAAACAGCTGCCAGCCTTAGTCTTAGCATAAATACCCTGTGGCCTTCAGCTGAATATTAAGGTTTCATTCCCAACTGCTTCTTTAACTGAAAAATGCTGCAATTTGACAATAACACAGCTTATCCCTTCCTGTGAAATGCCAGTTTTGTGGCCAAATGTCCTTTTAAGATTTAAATGTTCCATTTAGTTATTTTTTTTCTGACAATGCACAGATTTGGATCAAATCTCCAATATAGTCTGTTTGGATTAAGCTTAATCAATTTTTACACACTGCCTTCACTTAAACCTGTAAATCCAATTTGTTTGTAAAATCATGACCTATGTACGGCATAATACGGTATATCTAAAGATATGGCTTGGTCTTCAGTGGAGAAATTATGATAAAATACCCTTAATCAGAGTAGTCCTCTCTCTCTATGCAATGATATATTGTGTGTCTTTCTGTAGAAGGTGTAGAGGCTGTAGTAGTTTGAGTGAGAGCTGAATTGAAGATGACAGCGACCTCCAGTTGTCCTCTGTCACCACTTGTTCTACTTATCATCACAGCAGGGGAGGAAGAAACAGTTCACCAGTGAGATGGTCTTTACTTAATTCACTCTGATAAATTACTTCTAACCTCTTACTCTCTGGCTGACCTCTGCTTCAAAACTGCAACCTAAGGCTTTCCACATAAATGCATAAGCATACTCAATTCCCCTTCCTGCTCCTCTCCTCCTCCCCTCTGCCTTTCCCACTTATTGTGTATCTCTTTCTTATTCAGATTCAATCCACACACACACACACACACACACACACACACACACACACCGCCTACAAACATGATCTAAGTCTTTCCTTTGTAGTTTCTAATCATTTCCTTGGCAGACCCTATCTGTTCTCCATGCCAGTTTCCAGCCAGATTATCTGTTTCGTGTCCTCTGCTGTGTTGATGGGAATGTTAATTATTAAGTTTATAGAGAGAAGAAAAAATGTGTCACAAGCATACAGTGCTAGGCACGTATGTTTTTTTCAGTGACCTGTGTTAATTGCTTAACCTCAGTCAGTTCAGCTGCCAGAGCAAAACTCTTGAGTCTTCAGAAGCGAAGGAAGCTCTGTCTTATGCATTTACATTAATGAATAATGGTCTGTGTTTTATGGTTTTACAAATTATTGAGCCATTATTAAGGTAATAAACTGGGCTGTTATCTGTCATATAATTGTGTTCTGCTAGTCCTCTATACAGAGGAGTTCTCGGTATAGCTTGCGTTCTGCGTAATCAAATGATTACACTTTCATAATTGCAGTTGCATAAACGTATTTGAAGGGACTCTAATTTCACATTCCATAGTCACCGCTTTGTAATTTCCCTCTTCATTTTGAGACGTAATGATGCTTGGTTAGTGAAGTTAACATAAATCAGTGCATGTTATATTCTTACATGTTTGTTTGACTGCACTGCATATAGGAAGTTTGTGGCAAGAATGACCAAAGACTGAGAGTCATTTTGTGCCTAATTGTTGGGTTTCAATGAAATATTTTCTCACATAGACTGTATATGAGGAGTGCGTTGGCATGACGTGACTGGCTGACAAAAATAGAGCTTTTACTTTTAAAATACGGGGCAAGAGAGTCTCCCACTAAATCGATGTCATCTTTTTACAGTGATTGCTGAGCAAAACCTGAGAGTGCTGAGAGCTTTAATGCTAAACTGTAGGATCATAGGATCATATGATCAAGTCAGATACAGTGACTCCATATAACTCAATAGGACTCAAGGGCTGTGCTAGTCAGATTATCGCTTTTATTTAAAGTATCCCCTGAACCTTGGAATTAAGGAGTTGATCTCTTGATCAAAAATAAGTTACAGTAAGGCAGATGAAAAGTCTAAATGAAAACAAAGTTGTGTTTCATATTGGATATGAAACTTTGATCCGTATTTAAAACTTCCAAACTCTGATTGAATGTTATAGATCAATGATGACAGTATTGTATAAAGAGAGGCCTTGCATGATCTAGTGGACTCACTACCCATCTCTCAAGACTGGTCAGATCAGCTGTGATCATACAAGCAGCCTTTGACAATGATCTTGAGTCAGTCCCTTTGCTCTCAGAGGCTGGCCAAGCTCCAGGATTCTGATCCTCCTCCACCTACACTACCACCATTGGGTTTTGTCACACACAAAATAAAGACTTACTGATCCCATGGTTAAATTCCTCGACTGATGAGAGAGGAAACCTATCCTCAGAAAACCCTAACAAAAGCAAACTTAGGTAACCTGTGTAGCCTAAGCATCCTGGGAAAATGCAGGCAGACCACCACCACAAATCACCGCCATCCCCCAGTTGAGAACGTGATCTCATTCTAGCAGTGTGTTTGTGTTATCAGAAAAATGCCATACACCACTCTGAATGTGGGGGGGTGTTGTCTGCCTTTCATATGTGCTGAAATATAAAACTATGGAGATGATGATTGTGTTTGAATGGGTCGAGATAATGAAGTGGAGCCTTTATGTTAACATGTTATCACAGCAGCGCTGCCTGTATGACGACATAATCTCACCCTTTACACTTTTACTTCCGAGTTGAGAGACCCAAGTTTATTGGTTAAAGGCTATTTTCCTTGTGATAATCTTTGATATCCATATAGAATTCACACATTCCCATTCATCTCCTGCAGGCAATGGGATAAAAAAAAACGTATTTTTGTTCAAAGTGTTTTAACTGAATTTTTCTGTCTTTGACTGTCCACAGAGCCCACAAGTGTCTTCGATCCAAATACATTTTTGATAAAACATTGCATCAGCAAATGACATATTTGTGCTTAATTGCATGCCGCATTATTCTGATACTTGATGTTAATGTTGGTATTGTTGGCTGTAATGTTGGCTGTATATATTGGCATGTATTCCAGAGATTAGATGACAAAAATGGTAATACAATCATTGTAATAATACTTAAGAACAGTCACAGATTATTGGATTGGTCAGTCAGAACTGCTTGGCTGTCCATCATTCACTTTTTAAATTGTATGCTGACTCTGCTCTTTCTTTGGAATTTGAGGAATATAGCTGGAAATAATAATTATTTCATTCTTGATTAATCTGTTGATTGATTGCCATATAAATTGACTCCTTTAAATAATTTTTGCATTCATTGCTTAGTCAATAAAATACTATAAAATAATGAAAAATGCCAATCACAATTGCTCAAAACCCCCAAAAACTTACATAGTTGGAACCAGCAAATGTTTTGCTTGATTATTTTACCTCAATGATTAATCCATTTTTATCAATCAACTTAATCAACTAAGCATTTCAGCACAGGAAACACGTAACCTATTATACTGTACATTATTGTCCACTGCATTGTCCACTATTTTCCTGATTCATTTGTGAGAATCCAAATTCTGAATTTTCTATTTCATTATCTGTTATGGTGCACCATAAATGAGAAAACCCAAAGATACCCATATTCCAGTTCAAAATATAATTTAAGCAGATGTGCATCAGCAAGTTTAGAAGTAATTTCCCTGTCACAAAATCAAGCAATTAATTCTTCTGTACAGGGAATCTCTTTAGAATGACAGCACTTGAAAGAGGAGCATACAGCATATCAAGCATGAGTTTCTCTTGCCATTCCCTTGTGTGTGCCTCCAAATGGAGCCTGGCAAACAGTATCTTCCTTGTAATTAGATCCTGCTTTGAATTAAAAACTGGTCCAAAGGCAGCATGATCTCTCTGCCCCGGGTGCCCCCTCACAGAGTACTGGTGGTGCAATTCTCACAGAATGATGAGGGTTCACTTTTAAACCTTTGTCTTTAAAGACATGTTTCCAGTCTTTTCGCACTGGTCATATATTTCTTTTTCCTGGGGTGAGTTAGATGAGAAGATTGATACCATTCTTATCTGTATGGTAAATATGAAGCTATTGACAGCAGCCTCATAGGTTAGCTTAGCTTAGCACAAAGATTGCAAACGGGGAAATAGCTTACCTGGCTCTGTCAAATGATAAGAAAATTTGCCTACCAGAACCTCTAAAGCTCAATTAATGCATTGCGTCTTGATTGTGTAATCCGTACCAAAACGTACTTTTTTAAATTAACAAGTCGCAGTTTTATGGGGGGTTTATGTGCCTATTTTTTTGTCTGGGAGCAGTAACTTCATGTTGATATCGTGGGGTTACCCAGCAACCAACGGAAACTCCATGAAGTCACTTTATTTTTGTGTGGCTTTGTGTGTGTGTGTGACCTTGTAGGATGAGTGTGCTGTTGCTACCTGACCAGCCAACTAGGTGCCCATGTAACAAAAACACTGAATGTGGAAAAAACAGCTCTGCAACACTGTTGACTAACTGGAAGAATCTTTTACAGAGTGTGTAAGAAAACAGCCTATGTAGTCTACAGGAAGGCTGAGACTTATCAGTGAGAAAGAATGGGATATTTATAGTGGTGAGTATTTGTCTTTGTGTGGTTTGTCTTTCTTGGAAACAAAATGGGGGAACAAATCTCTTGTTGTAAAAGACTGAACAGAGTTTGAAGTTTCAATACTCATCAAGGTGAATCAACCTGAATGGATCAAAACAGATTTCTCTCCCAGTATTTGCATCTCCTGTAATAGCTTACAGTTGTTCACAGCCTCCCTGTTTGATGTAATATTCAGGTAATGTTTTCCCACATTTCCTCACTAGCCTCTTTCTTTTCTACAGTAGGAAATGTCCCCGGGTGTGATAAGTTACTTTTATTCTTGAATTAGGGTAGAATAGAGTTTACCAATGACTGCCAACCCACAAGAGAGGCAGACCTATTCTCTATCTCTCACTGAACTCTGCTGACAAGGGAGATGCTAATAATTAATGACATTTTCAAAAATCTCTTTCAAGATGTTCTAGGAACCTGCACAATGGGGAAAACGAAGAACATAAAATGGCTTGGAGCTTGCAGCAAAAAAAAAAAATCATGATGGTTGACCTACTGTGATTTCCTTTCTAACTCTTTAAGTATATATGCAAGGCTCAATACTGGAATTAGCAGTGATCAGATATCAAGTATTTAAGGAAGGTTTATACCAGAAAAGATCAGAGATAACTGAAATCTCACGCAGGTCGAAGACAGTATGTGCAAGAAGCATTTAATTTAGCTGAAAACAGTCCTGCCATTAAAGTCGTTTAAATCCTGTTGGGACTGATGAAGGGGAGTGGAGTAGTCACGAGAGAGTGATGCAGCCTGCAGGAAATTGGAGAGATGAAACAGATGGACGGAGAAGCAGACGAGCAGGGACGATGCTGATCGGAAGACAGAGGGGAGGCTGGGGAGTAAAGGACAGTTTCGTACACAGTGGGTGCCCCCATAAAGCCAATGTCCTCAGCAGCAATTACACTGTATACACACACACAGAGACATATACAAAGCTGTGGCCTTTGTACTCCTAAGTAGAGGCCTGTTTCATAATGGTTTCCACAGGACATGGCTCCTGCCAGCTTGAGAATATTGAATTTCAGCAGCAGCAGCAGCAGCAACAACAGCTCCTATAGCACTGTTATTCAATACTGCAGTGGAAAATAGCAGAATATAAGCCCATTTGTCGGTTTCCTGTGTTTAGTGCACACTAGTTTGCAACGAACACGTGTGGGCATGTATGGATGCGTGTGTGTGTGAGTGCGTGCAACATTAGAGGGACTATTTTGATGCATTGCTCTAAAATGTAGGTTGACGGGAAAAAGAATTTAACGATTAGGAACATCTGACTGTACCAAGTCCAAACGAAATTGGATATAAATTTTTCATGGTCTCGAGTGTAGCTAGAAACGTTTCTCCAGTCTCATGATGTTTTAATTAGGGAGGGATTCAAATTTATTTCTGTATTGTACACGTAAATTCTTTGTACTGACAATGCAAGCACCATAAAAAGACTGTATTTACCTAGACAAGACAAGCTGTTGGTCAGGTATTTACCTGTACTTTATCTGTTCCTATTATGGTGTTATAGCAGGGATTTTTTTGGTTTGTTTGTTTTTACCGAGGACAATACAATGAAGTAACCTTGTCGTATATCCCAAACTAGAATTGCTCAAATAATGTGTCCTTTTGTGTGGCTGACTAGATGCTCATGCAACAAAAGACTGAATATGGTTTAAGAGGGTTTTTACATTTGCTACTCTTTAACACCTGTACTTAGCTGCCTTAACAGCTGCATTTTATGAGACTAAATACAAATTTATCAACTAATTTGTGATGTGATTACCCGTTTTTATACTTTTGCTAGGATTTCATTCAAGGCAGAAAATGCCCTAATATTAATAAGCAATCAGTGCAATTTTTAGATCACGTATAGATCAAATAATAATGAATAATTGCTGACATAATGAGCCAGTTTATGATTTGATTCATAAGTTATTATGTTGTGAATTGCTTTACTAATCTGTTTAAAGTCATACGGCTGCTCTCCATATATATGATCCAGTGTTTTTCTACTCCTTTGATTTGAACATTAATTTTTTTTCTCATTTAAGTTGTGTTTACACAATTATTTTTGAAACGTTACAATAATGTGTACACTTGTTTGCTTGAGTAGGAATAGGGAAATATAAAAGAACACACCCTGGATACTTTAAAGGGTATACCATTAAAATTATTTTGTTCTATGTCAGCTTCTGTAATGTGATGCATGAAAAGGTAGTCTACTGTAGTGGCATAATCATAGCTGGAATCTAGTGTATGTTTTTCTTAGAGACACTAGATGGCACTGTGGATATATAATCCCTGGGAAATCTCTCTCTCTCTCTCTCTCTCTCTCTCTCTCTCGGTCGCTCACTCTCTCTTTCTCACTCATACACACAAAATGACAATGATTTTGTCAATGATTGTATTTGATTTTCTCTTTACATAACCGCATCGCCTGTCATGTAATTCTCTCTACGAAAAAGCTACATACAATGTTTGTGACTTAAGCAGAAATTTGACCTGATTGTCTGCTCTTGGCACTTTTAAGCAGATTCTTCCTCAGCTAAGGGCTGTGCCTCGCAAACGTGCATTTTGTGTTATGCACTTAATCTGCTTCATGATTGGGATTAGCCTTCTCGTCCACAGAGAGGATGCTGTCTCCTCTCCTTTCCTTATCTCATCTTATTTTCTCTGCATGTATCTCTCTCTTTCTCTCTCTCCTGTGTTTTCTTCTCTTCTTTTACATATAAATCTCACTTTCATCCCCAGTGCTGTCCTCATCCATTGTCCCCTCTCCTCGTCTATTTTCTAATTTTTCCCTCCTGCTCTCCTCCTTCTCTCTCCCATATGGTTGCTCTCAGTAATAATCAATGCAATCTAGCAGGACCTGGCTTGATGCAGCTGTAAGCATTTTGAGCTTCAAAATGTTAAATATAAATGATTAAATAAATAAAGCAGTGGCTGGCCAAATTGTTAAATGCGCTGAAAAATTGTGTCTGAATTGTGCTGGCTTATGATAAAAAGTGCATCTTTGATAGGCTGATGAAACATTTTTCAAATACTAAACACTGACTCGTAGTCTAAAGCGTTTACTAAGCAAATTTACATTTTGATAGTATAAAGAATTTGATTGCATGAAAATCTAAAACCCACCTGCTGTAACCCTTCTTTTCTCCTTGACATCTTGAAATAAATTATAATTTTTTGGTTAAAATTGTCTTGACTTTTCCAAATTTAACTGAGTAAATAATTTATATTATGATAAGTTTTCAATGTCCAGTACACATTTTGTACGCATTGGTGTTCCTTGGGGTCAATTTGACCCCAGGCTGTTTTAGCTGCAGAAAACATAAGAAATACAAACATTTTCAAGCATTTATTTGGGCAGTTTTGGCCAATATTAAGGTCACTATCACATGCAATTTTACAATGTTAAAAAAAATGCCGTCTGCTTTAGGGCCCTAACCTAACATAACCATAGTAGTGTGAGAACCCCTGATAGTTCCCTCAACATGGGTTTGGGCACATAAAAAAAAGATTTTAAAAATGGAGAGTTAGAGTACTGCTAATGTGAGACATTCCATGGTTTCTCCTATGCCATACACTTTCATGACAGAGAAACAAGCCAGGGCTGATATGGGATGTATGGGAAGTGGGTCCAGCGGTTAACCTTTGCTTACGATCCAGGTCCCCACTTGACTGTGGATGAATGTCTGGTTGCATTTTGTGGGCGCTGTCCCTTCAGACAATACATATGGTATCACATCTTTCTAATTTTAGTTCTATCAGTGAGATTTTATACTGCCAATAAAACAAAACTGATAACAGAGAATGTTATGAAATTTATTATGGATGATCAAACCTTTTCCTTGGTTGAAACTATTGTGTTTCAACTCTTAATTGAACATCTCAAGCCTCGCTACATGCTGCCAAACCAACAGGAAATGGCTGGCCCACATCTGTTCTCTCTAGTTAGTGGACCCTTTCAAAACAGCTGACATATGAATCTCAAACATGTTTCCTGTGACATAATTATGTCTTACAGCACACAGTTTGTGTATTGCAAAAAAGCTTTACATTTAACATCTCAAGATGGACTTTCTAGCCAGAAGTGTGGCTCTAGGCAATGTAGGTCTGCATGAACGTTATGTACAGACTCTCATGGTCCCCAAAGGAGGAGGAGGCCATCTGACTTTGGTGATCCGCTGACCTTTTCTCTAGCGCCAACAGGTGTTTGACATTTTTTACTTTTAGTGAAATGCCTTGACAGCTATTAAATGGATTGCCATGTATGTGTTTCAGTCTAGCTGTAAATATACCAGGGTGGTGTTCTACAATGCAACACAATAAACAAAATATATGGAGAGAATTTTGTTTCTTTATAAAACAGTCAAAAAAAGGGGTTTGAGAGAGAAACTTTCCACACTTTTGCTTTCAAACTCTAAACTTTTGCTTTCAAACTCTAAACTTTTGCTTT